>PVHP010012787.1:0-42213 GCA_004024765.1 Zapus hudsonius
TGGGCTTCTCAAACCCCTTCTTGGCTCCTTGGACAAGAGCTCCAGCTTGCTTCCTCTTATGGGGCTTCTCAACCCTCTCTTGCCTCTCTGGGCAAGAGTTCCTCCTTGCTTCCTTCTCCTAGGTTCTAGGCTTAAGCCCCCATGCTCTTCTTCCTAAAGCTTGAAGCTTTAATAAAATCTTTCTGAACCTTATCATCTGGTCCTTGGATTTCGATCTTTGAACTCATAAGATAAGGATCCAGGAATACCCCCAAATTATTGGTGCATTGGTGTATGGGGAACTCAAAATTCCTGTATCAATAACCTATCCAATCAGGTCCAAAGTGTTTTTTTTTTTTTTTTGGTTGTTAAATTTTTTAAAATTCATTTATATGAAAGTGAGGGGGTGAGCATGTCTGTCACTGCTAAGAAACACCAGACACATGGGTCACATTTTGGATCTGGTTTCATTTCAAATAATGGGTATTTGAACCCAGGCAATTCAGTTTTGCAAGCAAGCACCTTTAATCACCAAGCCATCTCTCCAGCCCCCCAAAGTGGTTGTGATTTGTATTTCTCTATCTCCCACTGACAATCACCTTTCTACGTTCTGTCTTGAAGATACACTTCTTATGGAGTCTACCTGTAAGTAATGCCTATATTCTTTGTCTTTTTTTACTTAGAATAAGTGGGACTCAGATTTTATCACAATGAATTTATCATCTCTACAAAGTATTTCCAACCGCCTACTGCATCTCCTTCAGAGCTGAGGGCTACAGAAACTACTTCAGGAGTTTTTTTCTAATATATACACATATATTAAAAGCTACTAAATAGCTCATCACACTCATCAGTAACTTGAAAATTATGCTTGATGCTTTTGCTTCCCTTTTCCCAGTCAACTTCATTGGTCTATTTTAATCCCTCCTTTCCCTACATTCTCACTCCGTCTATCACATATCACAATGTTCTATTATTTTGCAGGTGAACTTCCACACACTGACAAGTATTTTCCTTTCTCCAGCTTAATCCTAAATCTGAATCATGAGTTTTCCCCTGAAAGGTAAGTAAGTTTTCAACATGCTAACGTGAACCCTGTTAGTTCTAGGCTGAAATCCGATCAGTTTCTCCATACTGCTCTGGCAGGAGGAGAGAAAGGAAAACCTAATTCATTAGCATAGGATAGGTGGTGGTTTGAAGTGATGTCTCCCATACCTTCATGTATTTAAGGTTCCTGTTTCAGTTTCCAGCAGTCTGCTAGAGATGGAGGGAGTATAACTGGGGGTGTAACACATTCAATTCCATCCCAAACTTATGGAGAGCAGGTCTGAGTTCTGGCAGGTTTTGCCTGTGGTGCTGTCTGCTGGTGTTGGTGTTTTGCTAGTTGTAGCTTGTTCTCTCTGTCTGGATTATGGAACTAAGCAGATTCTTCTGACATTGATGGAATTAACTTTGGATCTGTAAGCTCGAAATAAACCCATTTCTCCCACATACTATGTCTGTTTGAAAGTTTGTCCCCACCACATGAAACCCTCTACAACAGGATGCAGGGTCTAATTTACATTTCTCCCACCTCAGCTCCTGTAAACCTTGTTCAGGTACTACAACTCAGTCATAGCAACTTTGGTTTGCTTCCACCAAAATCAGATCTGCTTTGGGCTTGTGAGCTGTGAACTTCCATCTTCTTCCACCACCAAGCTCCGTTTTTAGCTTTAGTGATGTAAATTGACAAACAAAAGTGGTAAAGGGGTTGAAGGTGAACATTTGATAAACACATACATTGTGAAATAATCACCATAATAAATATGCACATCACCTTACAGTTACTCTTTTGTGTAAGGTGATGTGAGTGACATCAGCTTTGTCAGAGATTTCAAGTATCCAGCACAGTGCTACTCAGGTAAAACCATTTCAGAATATGCTTCTGATAATCCTCAAGGATATCCTGCATTTACTAGGTCTCTTGAACTCCTCTCAATGAAGTTTTAAATCCTTTGACCAGGTTTCTCTTTTCTTCTCTCCATCTCACTTCCACATCTGATAACCACTTCTCTTCTCTCTGCTGCTGGGAATTCCACTAGTTTAGATTCCACATAGAAGTGAGATAATGTATTTTTGTGTCTATTCGGAGGATATCCAACTGATTGGGAATGGGGAGGGAGGGCAATGAGGAATTGGAGATAACAACTCATTGTTGGCCCACTAAACAATATAACTCATTATGGACAATAAAAAAAAAAAGAAGTGAGAAAATGGGTTTATATTCCTAGACTTCTCTAAGAGATTTTGGTGGATTTCTTCTTGGGGTGTCTGCTACACACCATCTATTCCCTCGTGAAGAATTAACTATATGGATAGCTGTTTTGAAATTGAGAAAGTATAAAGATTTTAAAGATTGTAACAAAGGACTCAAGGAAGTTTGAGTGAGCCGGGGTATCAATGATTAGGCAAAAATATGTCTTTATATGATCTAACTTCTGTGTCAGAATCATTGACAACAGTAATCTAAATAGCGTTTTACCAGTGTGTTGAAATGCTGAGGGGATATTATCGATAAGGGGACTGTCAGGGAATATTTCTAATGATAATTACACCTAAATGCAGGATATCTTCATTTACCTTTTTAATAGTGATAAAATAAGATAATAAAGGTCACATTTCATGTTTTCTGGATTTCCAGATTAATGACAAGGCATGTAAACCTAATATTCCTGATAAACTTTTAGACTTGCTTTTGAAAATGCACAAATAAAGCATATGAGTTTCTCTGCAGGAATGTGACAGAAGCCAAAAGTACTGTGGCTTTTCTGTTTGACCAGCTTGCTGCCTATGCGCTGCATGGAGGTGGAGAGATGTCAGACCAGATGTGTACAGCTTAATGTGCGAAATAATATGCCGATCAGGATCAGTCAGCATTATGAAGAAAAAGTCTAAAATCCTTTCATTTTTTTCTTCAGAAAAGCAAAACAGAACAATGCAGTCATTGCTGCCTCGTGGTGTTTTAATTTTTAGAGGAAAGTGGTTTTACAGTTAACCACACCTTCAGTTCCAATCTATTCATATTCTCTCTCTCTCTCTCTCTCTCTCTCTCTCTCTCTCTCTCTCTCTCTCTCTCTCTCTCTCTTTGTCTCTCACATTCAGTCATTCAGGCTCATTTGAATCTTATGTCATAAGATTAGCTTTATTTCTAAACTAAGTCTTTTTCATTAGACTTGATGAAAAGAAGCAGCAGCATCTTTTGTTTGATAATTGCTATTTTTTTTTGTTTTTTTGTTTTTTTGTTTTTTTGTTTTTTTGTGGAGGAATGGGTTTATTAGGCTTGCAGACTCGAGAGGAGACTCCATCCGGACAGGGAAGATGATGACATGAGCAGAGGGGTGGACATCACCTCTGCCACAGCACTGCAAAATGCCGCAGGAAGGTGTGCCAAACAATGACAAGAGGAAGCTGGCTTATAACCCCATAAACCCGCCCTCAACAACACAGCTCTAGTGAGGTTTTAATTCCCAAACTGCCATCAGCTGAGGATTGATCAATGAGAACACACTCATTGATAATTGCTATTTTTTACTCTTCTTTTAACTTGAAAATTTCAAAATTTGCAAATAGACTAGTTTTATTTCAAGGTTGATACTATAAAGAAAATTAATAAGATTATACTGTACATACATGCTTACTTCCTCACATTATCTTGTTTTAAACTTTTACAGATTAATTATGATTAAAGTTTTAACTTTCAATCACTTTATGAGTATTTGGCTCCTCTGTGTCTCTACAGGCAAACATTACAGTGTATGTGTGTGTGTGTGTGTGTTGTTGTTGTTTACATTTCAGCTGTAGGGTTTTTTATTTTTGATTATTTATTTATTTATTTATTTATTTATTTATTTATTATTAAGTAGAAGCTATATATGAACAGGTCATGTGTTAGTACCACCGTTTTCCTCCTCCTTGGCCCCATTCCACTGAGCACCATCCTCAGTAGGTTTGCTGGTGTGCACCATGGGGTTGAGGGCTAGGAGTTGTGCCAGCAGAAGTCGGTCATTGATGGGAGGAAAATGCCTCTGAGTACCCTTCCCCCAGCCATCACCACCATGGCTTTTACATTCTTTCTGCTTTCTCTTCCACAAAATTCACTGAGTCACGGTGGATGAGTTAACACCACTGTAGTGTTGACCACTTATTAGCAGCTTCTAGAACTCTGCTTTGGAACATTTTGAGTATCCTCAGGGCCTGTCTCAATCATCCTGGTGCAGGTTGATGAGCTCACTCTGGGAGCAGCACTCTGACTCCTCCTGCCACTTCCCTGTGATTTCACTTGAGCCCTACACGATATGCTATGGGTGGTTCATCTCTTGCTATGGAGTCTAACTTCTGGTGTTATTGGTAGAATTAGGTTGTCCTTGATTCTTATCAAACTCTGAAAAAATAGAAACAGATTCTCCAAAAGACAGTGACATCAGCATAGGTTAAATGGGATAAGCATTGTTAGTTTGGTGAGATTATAATGGGTGTAACCTCTCTTTGGGCCCATGCTTAGTGGCAGCTTCCCCTTGGAGTTCAGATTCTTAGTTTCCATAGGAGTTTGGGCTTGGGTCCCAGTTTTAGCTATGGGTTTCTTGAGACTGAACAAATCTCTTAGCCAATCAGAGAGGCCTTGATTATCCACCTAGGTTGAGCGCCACTATTGCACATCTATTGAACATCTTGTCTTGCTGGTCACTATCAGATACCAGTGTCTCCTGCTTTCTCCAAAAATTGATGGCCAGTTTTCCCTAGCTGCTCATGTAGTGCTAACCATTTTGGAAATGGCTTTTTTTCAGGTTTCAGTCAGGAGCCTGGATGTTGTGTGTAGGCAGCCTGTGGTGTCTTCAGCAATAGGGTCTTACCTTTTACCTCAGGCAGTTAATCAAGTGCTTTGACAGAAGCCTATCTTGTATTGGAGATCATGTAGGTCTCCCGGATCAACAGCTCAATGTGTTGTAGTAATTGATTTTTAAGTAGAAACTTTGTATGGACATATAACGTGTTGCTACCATCATTTCCCTCCCCCTTGCCCCTATTCCACTGAGGGCCCTCTCTCTGGGTGCTCTCTCTTCCACAAAAATGAGTTACAGACCAGGACAAAATCAGTGTTAGGATTCACCTCACCCTTTTCAGGGCCTTTCTTACCAAATGACACCCCCATATTTCTTTGGAGAGATATATCTTTTAGCCTAATGTCCAGGAGTAAGGATTCTATGGTACCTACTCTAATTTTAGATGTAGTTTTGTATATATCTCCCCTTGACCTCCAATCCCCTTCCCCCAAACCCTTCCATCCCTATTATCTGCCCCCTATGTTGCATTTCAGGTTTGCTTGCAACTGAAGCTGTTTCCAGTTAGGAATTGCAGATAAGGGAGAATATGCGGTTTTTGCCTTTCTGTGATTATGTGAGTTCACTGAGTATTATCTACCCCAAGTCCATATGTTTTTCTGCAAATTTCATTATGCTATTTTTCTTTACTACTGAATAGAAATCTATGGTGAATTTGAGCCACAACTTTCGTATCCATCCATCCATTGATGGGCATTTAGGTTTCTTCCATTTCTTAGCTATTGTGAATTAATCTATAAACATGGTTGAGCAAATATCTCTGTTGTTGAAGAGAGGAGATTTTAGGGAAGATTCCCAGTAGAGGAATAGCTGGGTAAGATGGTAGCACTATTTTCATCTTTTTTTCCTGAGTCTCAATATTGATTTCCATACTGGTTATACAAGTTTGCATTCCCACCAGCAGTGAATCAGAGTTTCTTTTTCCTGAATCCTTGCCAACATCAATTGTTGTTAGATTTTTTCTTTATTATCCATAAATTAGATACACTGAGTGAGAAAATAATGTGTTGTTATCCCCAGTTTCCTGATTTCCCTCTTTCCTGCCCCCAATCAGCTAGGTATCCTCCTCTGTGGGCAGTCTGGATCAGACCATGGATTAGGGGGTTATGGATAGCCTAGGAGTCAACCTGGTTCTACCCCCTTTGTATGTTGTTACTGATGGGGGCCATGGCTCTGGTAGTTCTCCCCACCCCACCATGGCTCTTACAATCTTTCTGCTCCCTCTTCAGCTCAGTTCCCTGAGTCATGGTGGGTAAGTATTAAGGCTGCTTTATTGTTGAGGTCTTAGTGCCTCTATACCCCTGCTTTAGGTTGGGTTGAAGATCATTGGTATCTGTCTCACTGGCTTGTCCTAGGTTCACTGATAGGCTGTGGTTATGGGTATCTTGCTTATCCCACCACTCTCTGCAGGGGTTCCATGTGGATCCTCCTCAGTATGTCTGGGGTGGCTCATCTCTTGCCAGAATGTTAGCTATCAGCCTATGTGGCTTCTTGGTAGGGTTAGATGAGCCACAGCTCTCTCACTACATTCTGAAAAATACAAGCAGAATCTCCATTGGAGAGTGAGATCAGTATAGGTTACCTGAGATACAAATTCCTGAACTGTCTAGATTCTATTGTGAGTAGCTTCTTTGTAAAACTCTTGTAAAGTGAATTTCTCTTTGGGGTCCCAAGATTTTAGTTCCTGGTGCATTTTACCATGAAATCCCAGCTCCAGTCAAGGACTCCCCCTCTCTGAGTGGATTACTTGGCCAAATTGAAAGCTGTTGATTCCCTCCCCCAGGTTTCAGTGCTCATTTCTTGGTTTACTGTTCTTTCCCCATAGGAAGTATGTTCAGCCTACTCATGATGGGAGACTGTGTTTCATATCAGTGGTCTCTGTTTACTCCAGCTGTCATTGACCAGCTTCCCCTGGCAGCTTATCAGTGCCTTCCAGCACTGCACTAACTGCCACCTGGGGGCTGGTTATCATTTGGGACTTCACAGGTTTCTGGATGCTGATAGATGGCTTTCTGTGGTTTCTTCAGCAACAGGATCTTGCCTCAGGCCTGGGGTGGGCAATCAAGAGCTTTGACAGAATTCTGTCTTGTTTTGGGGAACTCATGGGTCACTTTGGTCAACAGCTCAGTGAGGGAAAGAGTCTGTGACTGGGACCAGGAATTGCCAGACTGATCAATTTTTCACAGGCTTAGACTCTCTCCCCTTCTATTCACGGCCGCTTTTGCCAGATGATGCCCACTACTTGCTCCTTAGGTTATATTAAGCACATGAGGATTTTATAATTTTGAACCAATTTTGGTTCAGCTTCATGTTTAAGTCACCCCCCCCGCCATTTCTTACACCTCTTTCACAAACTCTCACTTCTCCGGACTGTCTTGCGTAGAGTTTACTGTTAACCTGAGGGATAATATGTGGCGTTTGGCTCTCTGTTCTTTTGTGAGTTCACTTAGTAAGATTTGCTCTGGGTCAGACCATTTTTCTTTAAATTTCAATATGTCATTTTTCCTTTCAGCTGAGTAAAATTCCAACATGTAAATGTACCACAGTTTTGCTATCCATTCCTCCATGGAGGGGCATTTGGGTTGATTCTAATTCTTGGCTATTATGAATTGTGCTGCTATAGACATAGTTGTACAAATGTCTCTGTATTGACCTGTGACATCTTGCAGGTAGATGCCTAGTAGAGGGAAAGCTGGGTCCATTGGTAGTTCTATGTCCATTCTGTGCAGAAGTCTCCACAGTATTTTCCATAGTGCTTGAACAAGCTTGCAATCCCACCAGCAATGAATCAGGGTTCCTTTTTCCTGCATCCTCTTTAGCACCTATTGTTGCTGGTTTTCTTTATGCTTGCCATTCTGACTGGAGTAAGGTGGAATCTCTTTGTGGTTTTGATTTGCATTTCCCTGGTGCTTAAGTATGCTGAGCACTTTCTCAAGTGAGTAGAGGCCATATGTGTTTCTTCCTCTGTGAATTCTCTGTTGAGATCGGTGCCTCATTTTGTGAGGGGGCAGTTTGAGTTTTTGTTATTAATTTTTTTAGTTCTCTGTAGGTTCTAGAAATTAGGCCTCTGTCTGAGTTGTAGCTGACAAAAATCATCTCCCAGTTTGATGAGGGTCTATTGTCTCTGAGTACAGTGTTTTTGTTTGTACAGAAGCTTTTGAGCCTGATCAGGTCCCATTGGTTAAGTGAATGTTTCACTTCTTGGGCTAATGGAGATTTGCTCTGGAAGTTTTTCCCTACTCCTATCTCATGTAGATTTCCTTCCATTTTTTCTTCCAGGGTGTTCAAGGTTACAGGATTTTTATTGAGGTCTCTGATCCATTTGGAGTTGATTTTTGTGCATGGTGAAAGGAGTGGGTCTATTTTTATTTTTTATAAGTGTTTATGCAATTTGTCCAGCACCATTTGTTGAAGATGCTATCTTTGGCCCAGTGTACATTGTTGGCTCCTTTGTCAAAGACCAAACAACAAGGATATAAGTGTTGTTAGATTTTTTTTTTAATGATTTCCATCCTATCTGGAGTAAAGTGGAATGTCATATTTGTTAAACTTGCATTTCCCTGATGATTAAAGATGTTGAACATTTTCTTAAGTGAATATTAGCCATTTGTATTTGTACCTTTGTGAATTCCCTATTATGTTCAGTGCCCTGTTTTTAATTGAGTTGTTTGATTTTTTTATTACTTATTTTTTGAGTTTTTTTGTAGAGTCTAGATATTGGACTTTTATAGATGCAAAGATTTTCTCCAAATTGGATGGTGGTCTGTAGGCTTTGTGCATGGAATGTTTATCTGTACAAAAGCTTTTTAGTGTGATGAGATTGGTTGAGTGATTGTTGAATTTTCTAGGCTACTGGGGTAATTAATGTTCAGGAAGATTTTTCCCAATCCTCTATCATGGAGAGTTCCCCCTAATTTTTTCCAGGTATTTAAGAGTTTTAGGTTAAATATTAAGTTCTTTAATCCACTTGGAGTCAACTTTGTGCATGGCAAGAGGCATGGGTCTAATTTTATTTCTTTTACATGTGGTTATCCATTTATTCATTACCATTTGTTGAAGGTGCTGTTTTTTTCTCCAGTGTGCATTATTGGCACCTTTGTCAAAGATGAAGTAGCTGTAGTTACTTGAACTAATGGCTGGGTCTTTATTTCTATTCCATTGGTCTGTCTTTTAATGCCAGTACCAGGCTGTTTTGTTATAATGGCTTTCTAATATAGCTTTAGATCTGGTATAGTAATACCTCCTTGGTTTTTCTTTTGCTGAGGATTTGGATATGCATGGTCTTCTGCCATACTATCTGTATTTTGACATTGTTTTTCTATCTCTGCAAAGAATAATGCTGGGATTTCTATTGGTATTGCATTGGCTCTGTATATTGATTTTGATATAATTGTCATTTTTCACAATATTAATTCTATCTACTAAGGAGCATGGGAAATTCTACCTTTTCACATCCTCCTCATTTTTCCTTTTGATTGTTTTTATGCTTTCATTATTTTGGTAATTACATCCTTCATTAGTGTTATTCCAAGGTATTTGATGTTTTCCATGTCTTTTGTAGATGTGATTATAAACTGGTTTCTTTTTCTGTATGTTTGTCATTTGTATACAGAAAGGCTAATCACTTCTATGTGTTAATTTTGTATCCTTCCACTTTGCTGAAGGAACTAATCACCTTTCTGGGTTTTATGGCAGACTTAGGTCTGTTATGTATAGAATCATGTCCTCTGCAAATAGGACTAGTTTGACTTCTTCCTTTTCAATTTTTACGTCTTTCTACTGTCTCAAGCACTATATTGAAGAGCAGTGGTGAGAGAGAACATTCCTGTCTTGTTCCTGATCTTAATGGAACTATTTGAGTCTCTCCCCATTTAGTATGATTTGGGCTTTAGGTGTTTCATATATAGCCTTTAATATGTTGAGGTATAAGCCCTCCATGCACAGTCTCTCAAGAATTTTGATCATGAGATGATGCTATATTTTGTCAAAGGTCTTCTGTGCATCAATTGATATGACAGTGTGATTTTTGCCTTTGAGTTTATTTATGTGGTGAGTTGCAATGATCAGGTTCCATATGTTGAACCATCTCTACATCCCTGAGATGAAACCTACTTGGTCAAGGTGAATAATACTTTTGATGTGTTATAAATTCCATTTGCAAGGATTTTGTTCAAAATTTCTGCATCCAAGTTTATCAGAGATATAGGTATACAGTTTTTCTTTCTTATGTCTCTGTCTGGTTTTGGTGTTAGGGTGATCCTACACAGAAGGAGTTGGAAAGCATTCCTTGTTCTCCAATCATGTTTAAAAGCTTGAGAAAATGTTGTTTCTGTTCTACTATAAAGGTTTGGAAGCTCCTTCCAAGATTGCTTTGTCTATTTGGAGTCTGGTTTGGTTCTCTGTGAAATTTACAATTGATCTTGTATGTCTATGAAGAGTAACATTGAAATTTTGATGGGTACATTGACTATGTAGATATTGTAGGTAAAGAATCATTGTCATATTAATTCTTTCAATCCATAATCATTGGTTCTTTTTATGTTCTAATGGATTCATTGATTTCTTTTCTTTAATCTGTGTTCTAAATTTTTTCAATGTAGGGGTCTGTCACTCTCTTGGTTAGGTTTATTTCAGTTATTTTTTAATGGGATTGTTTACATGAGTTCCTGCTCAGCACATTTATTTTGTTATGTAAGAAAGCTATTGATTTTTGCATATTGACTTTGCATCCCCTATTTGGCTGAAACTTTGAAACTACTAGAGGAATATATTTCTACACAGGTATAATTGAGAACCTTTTTTAAAAACAGTATTTCTATAGTCCAGGACATAAAGCCAAGAATGGAGATTGCAATAGTTTTCTGGTGGAGTCCTTAGAGTTTGTTATGCATAGGATTGTACCGTGTGTAGAAATAATTTGATGTCTTTCTTTTCTATTTGTATCCCTTTTATTTATTTTTCTTGTCTTGTTTTTGATAAGATTTCAAGTACTGTTTTGAATAAAAACAAAGAAAGTGGACACTGTCTTTTGCTCTTGATTTAATGGAAATGATTTGAGTTTTTCCCCATTTCCTGTAAGATTGGCTATAGGTTTGTCAAATATGACCTTTATTACATTGAGATATATTCTTCAATTTCTAGTTTTTTTGAGGCTTTTATAATGAAGGGATATTATACCCAGTCAAAGGTATTTACTGCATCTATTGAGGTAATCATTGACTTTTAAAACCCTTGAGTTTTTTTTTTTATATGCTGTATTTACATGTTGATTTGCATATGTTAAACCATTATTTCCTCCCTGAAATGAAGCCTCTTTGACTATGTTGAGTAGTACTTTTGATGTATTGTTGAAATGAGTTTGCAAGAATTTTATTGAAATTTTGGATGTATTCTGCTGTGATTTTCTGACCATATCTTCAATGCCTTTAACTTGCCCTTCCTTTTCTTCTATACCCATGGTTCATAAATTTGGAGTTTTATTGATGTCTCATAAATTACTTATAACTTGTTTGTACTTTGTTTTTATTTTATCTTGATTCTTGTCTGAATGTTCTAACTTAAGGGTACAAAACCTGACATTGTCATCTACAAATGTTTTGGGACATATCGTAGCCATCCGAGGAGGAATGTGTCTCATGGTCCCACAGGCTTGACACTCCTATTCACTCTTCTCTTCAATTCCTGATATTCTGTCTTCCATTATGTATACTCTGCTGATCATCTTTTAAATATAATATTATTTGTATTTTTTCTTTTTTATCTTTTTATTAAATTCACTTTTCTTATCCTGTACTAAATGTCTTATTTCATTTGAATATTAAGTTTTATTTTATTTGAATTAATGCATAAGTTTCAAAGTTTTAATTGAACATTTATTTTCATTTCATTTATTTAGTTAGCACTGTGTGTGTGGTGTGAGTATATATTTTCACATATACATGGGCACACATATGTATGAATGTGCATATGTTGATATGTATGTGGACGCCAGAGGTTGATGTCATGTATCTCTCTTTTTAATGGATTCAAAATTTGTATGGCTTTTTAAAAAAATTAATTTAAATTGATATCTTTACTGTCCAAAATTAGATATATTGTATTAGCAAATATTATGTTGGTATCCCCATTTTCCTCCTCCCTGTCTCCACTAGGTATCCTCCTTTGTGGGCAAACAGGATCAAACCATGGGATAGGGGTTTATGGATAGCACAGGAGGCAGCTAGGTTCCCCTGCCCCCCTTTGTGTGTTGTTGATGAAGGGGTCAATGTCTCTAGATATTCTCCCCCACTATGACTCATATGCTCTTTCGGCCCCCTCTTCTGCTCAGTTCCCTGAGTCATGGTGGTTGAGTATTAAGGCTGCCTTATTGTTGAGGCCTTAGGGGGTCTCTATACTTCTGCTTTAGATTGTGTTGAAAATCGTTGGTGTCCGTCTGTCTGGCTTATCCTGTGTTGACTAATTGGCCGTGGTTATAGGTCTCTTGCTCACTCTCATGTATCTCTCTTACTTGCTATCTTTTTTAACTGAAGCAGAGATTAGCCTTACCTTGCCAATTCAGCTAGTCTAGCTAATCAGCTTTCCTTTGAGCTCTCCTGTCTCTGCCTCACAAGAGCTTTGAGGGCTGTCACAATTACCCAGCACTTACGTGAACACCGGGGTTCACACTCTGGTCCACATGCTTGCATGGCAAGCACATTATTGATTATCCCTCTTTTTCCTTTGTTAAAATGGATGCTAGGAATTTTTGTCTGTTGGATTACCTCTCCTGTTTTTAAACTATCTGATAGTAGAAGTACTGTGTGAATTTTCTGAGGAGCTTTCTTGATCTTCAGCCATGGTTACTCAATGTGCTTAGGGAGCAGAGAACTCTCTTCCTAAGGCAGAGTCTTCCAGACATTATTTTCTCCTCTTATGTTTCTACTTCCTGGAATTTCTTTCTATTCCTTGCTACTGAAATTTTCTGTTTTCAAGCAATTCCCAAGGTACTTCCTGGAGAGTCTAGCAGTGAGAGTTTGGGCGCTACCTACCATTGTCTCTCTTTGTTGCTTCGTTACAACTATGTGCCATTAAGTATGTAAGTAACTGACTCTGCTTCTTTGGGTCTTCATTTCTTCATGAGGCCTCTGATACTACCTAAAACTTGCATTGTGCTTTCTCACCATTAACATGTCTTATGTCAATCTTTGTGTCCAATCGAGACTTTAAGAGAATACAGATGAAAATTTTCTTCTACTACAACATGGTGTGCAGAGTGTATTAGCTTTCGCTACTGTTCTGTTCCCAATATTATCTTTACTAATTTATTACAGATATATAAAATTAATTTTTTCTCAATCTTATCTGAATACACTTCTCCTTTTACTCTTCTGACAACACTACTCATTTAGTTTGGGAGCATGTCCTTTTTCTGCCTGATGGAATTTTGGTTAATCAAAACTCCATTGCTGTGGCAATTTTCATTGGGCCAGAAATTGACACAAAGCTTAAGACAAATAGATTCTTAGGGTTTAATACAAAGGCATTGGGGAAAATTCTTTTTGTCTTTATTAGTTTTTAATCAAAGTTGATTTAAGTTTGCAGTTCAGCCATCACTGGACTCCAACAAATAACATAAGTATATAAAAATAAATCATGCAAAAAATGAAAACCAATATTAAGAGAGAGATTTAATTATATCTAAAAGAGTTCCATCCCTTAGATTTCACATTCATTGGCAAATTAAATATATTTATGCTTTAAATGACTTGAATAAAGTTGTTCTTATTAAACTGTTTGAATGCAATCTTTAACTTAATAGACATAGTTTATGGCCTTGATTTATTAATCTACAGCTTTGATAAGATATCTTAGGAGGAAAGCATAATGGCAGGGCTGTTTATTATGTAGCAGTGTTCATAACTTAGTTTAGCACAAAGATGAACAAGACAGATGGTTGTACCACATTCAGACATCATTCAGGCATGATATGCTTGAACTTTGCTTTCTCCAATTGCCAAAGATCAATACTCAACATCAAAGAACCATCCACTTAAAATTATTAATAGGTAATATGGTTCATATTTATTGATAATTTCCTAGTTGTTTTGAAAATTCTGCATGCTTTATCTTATTTACTCATGAAAATCTCTATGGTGCAATATTATTTACCTCTTTATTTTAAAGGAACAAGATGAGTTTAAAGAATTTAAAAAAATATGACTTTGGGAAAATTTAGCTTGAAATAGTCTCTGTCTAATAACCATACACTTAATGCCTTAACAATATTGGAGTCCTATGAGAGAGAGAGGGAGAGAGACAGAGATAGAATGGGCACACCAGGGCTTTCAGCCACCGTGAATGAACTCCAGATGCATGCACCACTTGGTACATCTGGCTTTATGTGGATACAGGGTGTTAGGCTTTTTAGGCAAGTGCCTTAACAACTGAGTCTTCTCTGCAGCCCCCATCTCCACTTTTGACTAGGATGGTAGGTTCCACTGTTACAATTTCCCATTAAATTTAAAGAGCCAGTTATTTTCCATTTAAAACTTTACCTAATTCATAAAATGTTTCTGTAATTGTATATGTTCATGTGCAATGGTGAAGATATGTCCTTAATACACATGCTTAACATTTAAAATGCATATCAAAGAGTTCATCTCTTGTATAAAGAATAAAAATTATGACACTGACCATTAGAAGGTATTAAAAAATTCATGGCAACTTTTGAAAAAGGAAGAATGTTATTAACCTCAGTGTCTTGACCAAATTACAATTTGGGTAATTACATTTGTCTTCCCTAATCTCCTTTTCAACTTTCAATTGGGTGGTGTATTCTTAATGGATTTCATTACCCAACCTCCCTTAGGATTTAATATAGGACTTATCTTCCAAGACTGGGTCCATGCGAAATTTATGTCCTATGACTTCAATTGAGCTGTCACAGAGACTCTTCAATTGTGTGTGTTTAATTCATTCCTCTCTCTCTCTCTCTCTTTCTCTCTCTCTCTTATTTTATCACTTCGGCTATACAAAATGATTTTCATTCTACTCAGGATAGAAATACACACTTTGGGCCAGTAATTTTCAGACATAAACACACATATGTATATGTTATTAATTGTATATATAATTATAATCATTACATATATATAAATATATAATCATTGGTTATAGTCTTGTATTCCCTCACCTCTGTCCCCATTTCTCTGAGGGCCCTCAGTATGAATTTTGGTGTTCACTGTGGGGTAACTAGGGCCTGTTAGAGTTTCTGGGGGTGTATATCTCAGGATATTTCTAACTACCCTGTGACTGTAACTCTTAAAATCTTCCCGAACCCTCTTCTGCAGCAGCAATCCTTAAACCTTGACCTTGGGTATGTTAGCAGGGATTTTTAAATTTTTTAAAATTCATTTTATTATTTTATATTTTGGTTTTTCGAGTTTGGGTCTCGCTCTAGCTCAGGCTGACCTGGAATTCACTATGTAGTCTCAGGCTAGCTTTGAACTCATGGCGATCCTCCTACCTCTGCTTCCAGAGTTCTGGGATTAAAGGCTTGCATGACCACACATGGCTTGTTAGCAGTTTGTTTTTAGTGATGAGTTCTCTGTAGCCACTGCATTTCTTTTTCCATGTGTTTCACTTCACGTCCGTGTTTGTTTCTCTTTCCTTTTGTCAGGCTAGCATTGGGAGCAATTTGAGTATCAATACATACCACTAACCTGTGTTCCAAAATACCACAAGTAATCGACTTTTCCTGAGATTACACAGAGGCCAGTCTGTTCACTGACATCCATGAGAGGAATTTACCTGCAGTTCATGTAGAAAATCAACGCATCTGAGGGCACACTTCTATGGCTTCTCACTTCTATGAACGTGTCTTCCTATGGCCACTCCTTTAATTCTAAAATGCTACCGTTTCTTAACTGTCTACTTCTCTTATTTCTCCTGGGTTGGATAGGGGCCAGGTAGCTCCTTGTGTAAATGACTGCCTTGGATGGATCCCCTCTTTGCTGTCTGTTTTCTCCCCTCTTGGTGGCATTCACTGCTGTCTTCTACAGGCTTGTCAAACGCTTCTTCTTGAGAAGTTAATCTCCTCCCCATCTTGTACTCAGCTAGCGAGCTTTCTCCATCCTGCCATGGCCAGATCTATCTTCCCATATTTTCATCAATTCCACAAAATATCATTTCCTCTCCTGTCATTCAGTGAAAACTGTTCTTCAAAGAAACCTGACAGTTTCAAAGTGTGAAATCAATACCTTTTTCTTAGCACTCAAAAGTCCGATTTCTCTGTGGGCTTCAATATTGCTGACGGCTCTTTATCTATAAACTATCTGTACCTTCAGCTTCCCAAACATTCTGCTGGATTGATTTTCTCCTCCTGCCTTTGTGATGCACTTGTTGATTGCTCTTAACTTTTCAAACTTTACTGGAAGATATTCCCAATGTTTTATCTTTACTGTTTTTTCATTTACGTTATCTCTTCATTAGTGAGCAACTTTAATTAGCTTAATCAGAAGGAAATAAAAAAATAAGGTAGCCATTGAGTACTTATCGTGTACTAGAAACTGGACAAAAATTCTTCCATAAATAACTCCTGTTATTTAAAAAAATGAAACAAAGGATATTGTCAGCATTTCAGAGATAAGAAAAACAAAGGCCGAAGGAAACCTAAACATATCTTCAAAACACCAGTTACATAGGTATAGGTACTTCCATGCTTTCTTAATCAAATTTTATAGTAATTTTAGTTTGTCATTATTTCCTGCATTTTTCAGTATTTCATAGAAAAGAAGATGAGAAAACACATGTAGTATATTTTTCACGGTTAAATTTTATAATAGCTAAAGTGCAAACTGAAGCACTTTCAAATCCAGTTTATACCATTACAGCACTGGACTTGCTGTGGAGGCTTCTGTCAAGTCATCTATAAAGTGTCTCTGCCATTACCAGTCTACCATTCTGGTATTTTTGGTCATGTTTATATAGGTATCCTCTTATGATTTACATATTGAACATAATTAACTAGTATGTTTTAAAGCTTGAAGATACCACTTCTGTGTATGATGTCATGGAGTCACTGTTCATCTCGGGATGACTTTCTTATCAGCGCTGGTATTTCTATTTGTCAGTTATGCATATAACTGCACTCAAGCATTCATGACCAGATCTCATTGACACAAAGCTAAGAATGGTATGATCTTTAGGTTTGTGGCCTAAAATATACAGCTATAATAATATAGTGTGATACATTTGTAAATTCCAATTATTAAAATTGTGACAGAATTATGTTATAGCATAAGCGGCCTCAATTTGCATTTCTATGAAGATTCATACTTTGTACAAAGAAACCTAGATTTATGAACTAATTATTGTCTCCCTCCCCATTTTCTTATGTGTATTTGTGTGTGTTCATGTGTTGAAATCCTAACTTCAAGTGTAACTGCACATACAATAGGTCATAATTTTCAGTGAGAACATAAATTTAGGGTCCTAATCCAATAGAACTCTGGCTTTCTCCTCTGTTTTATCTATCTGTCTCTTCTCAATTCTTTCTTACCTCCATGCATCCTTCTCTCTTTTTCTTCCTTTCTCTTTCTTCTTCTTCGCTCCCTTCCACATACTTCAGTGAGCAGGTAGCGTGGAAGTCAGCCCTGAGCAGTGACCAAATCAGCTCACAAATAGATCTTTGACTTCTAAATTTCCAAAATTGTGAGAAAATAAATTTCTTTTACTTTAGACACTTATCTTATGATATTTGGTTATACCATCCTAAATTGACTGATACATAGGAAAAATGGGTTCCTTTGATGACATTTTCATTACATTGAAGGACTGCAGTTTAAAAGCAAAAAATTGATGCAAGAAATGCATCAATGTCATAAAATGTTTTGAATACACACCTTTCTGAATTGCACTGTTTGGGTACAACTCTTACAGAAAGATAAAGAACTCAGTGTTTCTTATAATTACTATTCAAAACAGGGTAACGTAATTACTACATTAAAGATTTAAGGAAAGTGCTCTAGACTATATTTGACTTAAAATGTATGTCAAAAACTCTTGAATAATGAAAACTGTTAACATGCCCCTCATACTTACTCTGCCAAACTAAGCTTTTATAGGTAATCTTGTTTAATCTTCAGAAGGATTCTAAGTTTTGAGTATTAATTACATCTATTGAAATGTCCATCTTAATAACATTGTGGGCTACATGCCTGGATAAACTTACCTCCTGAAAATAATCATTGTCTAAAATGTGATGTATACTTTAAAAAATTTTCTGCAAACAAACAATGATATTTTCAGAAGGTAAGCCATTTCTCATGCTATGGGCTTAGTCTGAGCTGCAGAGGTAAGTGCTTGTGTTTTATATTGGGTATTTCCATAGCTGCTGAATCTGAGCTTTGGATTTCACGTGATGCCCTTGGTTAATTCCCAAAATATACATTAGCAAATAATCTTCCTAGTGATCTGAGATCCAAAGAGACTGAAGTCTCATGATGAATTCATATCAATTTTCTCTTTAAAAATTACCATTTGACTCCAAGTAGGTTGGGTTGACTGAGAGATGTGTCCAAGTGATTTCACTGGCCAAATGTGCACTGTGTATAGAAATCTAAATGCTCCTTCAAAATCTCTCCCTTAGAGTCCCTGTCTCTGTTTGCCCACAGTCTTCAAAAATGAGGATAAAAAAGGTAAGGTACCATAAGCAAAAGTCAGTAATTGCCAAACTTTAAATGAAAGTGTGAATTAAGGAGACTTTAAAATAATTGATCATTATGTTTGACTTGAAATTCCACCTTGGAATATGTGAAACAAGGAAATGCAACAAAGAATTATGAAGGGTATTTGAATATATATATGAATAAAAATACTTGAAATGAAAATCTACTTGGCAATTTTAGCATAGATTAAGTGTAGAATTAAGGAACTGCGTGGTAGATCTTTAGAAAGGGTATGAAGAAAGTGTTGACATCATAAGTAAAGAATAAAGACAGTTTGATGTCCAAATTTATTTTTAAAGTTGAAAAGAAAGAAAATATGATAGTGAAGTTCTTATTGGAAGGTTTACTCTTAACATGTTTGTAGAACTAATGAAATCACAAAAAAATCAAGGTATTATAAATATAGAAAACCCAACAAAAGGAGATGGTGAGCAGCAGAGGAGTGAAAATCTATTGTGATGGTGCAATGGTAAAATTGACAACTCTTGCCTGTGTAATATTCAATGCCTGAAGACAGTAGGAGGCTTTTCTCAATGCACTAATAAAAATATCCTTTTAAACCAATGCCTGTGAGCAATGTTTCTTTCAATGGGAATAAAAGACAGGAGCTAAGAGTCTCTTGTCAGATATCCCTAGTGAAATAAATTTTAAAGTATAGTCTTCAGACAGAAGGAACATAATTTCAAGTGAGGGATATGACACGCAAGAAATAATAATGAGTATGTAAAATGGTAAATATAAGTGTAGCTTTAAAACAATGATGCCTTGTCAGACACAGTATTGTCTAATAGGTCTAGAATCCATATTTTATGAATCAGATGCAGGATTTTTCATCCAGAGAAGAATTAAATTCCATAAAAATGCAGGCCTGTGGACCCCAACTTTTGGGTCCTTATCCAAATTAGCAAAGAATTAAAAACACAAACTCTGAAAGGGGTAAATTATAAATTATGAGGTTTATTGTATCAATATGATCCAGGAAGAATTCTGGGTGAAAGGCTCAAGCCAGAAGGGAATTCCCCAACCCTTTATTCAGCTGCAAAGCAGGTGGGGGGGACAGGGAGGAGATGAAGAGAATCTCAGTCATAGAGAAATCTCCTGAGGAAAAAAAGCCTCTAGAAAACACATACACACAGTGCATTTGAGCCCAAGCCATATGATCCACTTTACGTTCACATTTGCATAGTTAGAAAAGACTAAGAGAAAATAAAGGGCTCGGAATTTAAAGAGAGACCCCCACATAGAATGAGGTGGTATGACCCTATTGCTAAAGACCATATATGCTTGGGCTGCTGGTCTCTGAGAAATCAAGCTGGAGCTGAGCAGGAAACTTCCTCCCTGTTAACCAGCTGACAGAAAGCTGGTAAAAGCTATGGCTGCATGCAGCCCTATGGGGGAGAGAAGTCATCAATGGTGGTGAACAGCAGTGGACCTTGCAAGCCTTAAGACAGACCAGCCAGGCAAAATATGCCAACTGGGGCAATAGTGGCACATCTGTTGTGGGGGAAACCAATTGCTCTCTAATCGGACTTGAGGCTTGAACCAGGGAGGGAAAGCATGCCTGGTACTGAAGACCTAGCAAAAACTCTATAGTGGGGGAGGTCATGAGCCCTAGGGGAGTAACACCTTCTGCAGTCTTGCTCAACTCCCATACAAGCACTTTGTGTTTTTAAATGAGCATACCCACAAGATAATACTACTCTCACTCTTGTTTAGAGAAGCTTCTCTCCTTCAGGTGGTGGTGCTCACTGGGATAACATAAAAGACACCATAATGCTGAGAAAAAATGACAGTGGAGTGTTCAGCACTGGGACATCTCTATTACACTTCTGAGGCTCAGGGTCTATTGGGGAAGAGGTGGTGGAAAGATTGTAAGAGCCAAAGCAAGGGTAGGACTGCTTAGAATGCAAACTTTCAGACACAAAATGGCCTTGATATTTATGACTTCAGTGCCTGATATTACCTACACATAATGGGAGGAAAGGATGATGATACTGAAATAAATCAGAGACTAACTGAGAGGGGGAAGAGATATGGGTGAGGGTGAGGAGGGAATCATAATGGTTTATGATGTGTGATTATGGAAGCTGGAGCTGAGCAGGAAACTTCCTCCCTGTTAACCAGCTGACAGAAAGCTGGTAAAATCTAGGGCTACAAAAAACATAAAAAGTTTTTTTAAAAAGAAAAAAAAAAAAACAAGCAAGTATCCAGGAACAAAATACATGTAGAAAACAAGCAGGATTGGGAGGCAGAGGTAGAAGGATCACCGTGAGTCTGAGGCTAACCTGAGACAACATAGGGAATTCCAGGTCAGCATGGGCTAGAGCGAGACTCTATCTCAGGAGAATACTAGTACCCAGGCAAAAGAAAATCCTCCAGCCCTTCACAGCTTGGCTAGGAAAACTTGAAGAAGCAGGAAGGTGCTGTTGGGAGTATTGTTTGTAGTCACTAAAGACGAGAATGCTTCAGACGCCAGTTTTCCTGGGCCTTTGTCCCTGGTTGAATATATATCTTTTTAAAAAATATTTTATTTATTCATTTTCAAGCAGAGAGAGAGAGAGAGAGAGAGAGAGAGAGAGAGAGAGAGAGATAGCACACCAGGGCCACCACCTTGTTGGGTCTGTTTTATGTGGGTCCTGGTGAATTGAACCCAGGGCCTTAGGCACTGGAGGCAAGTGTCTTAACCGCTGAGCCATCTCTCCAACCCCTGAATATATATCTTGTCCCTGTTCCTCCTTCATATCTAGACTGGGAGTGGGAAAAGATACCTTATTTCAGTATTTTCAGTATTGGAGAAAGTCTAGCTAATAAACTTAAATTTATACCCTAGAATACTGATTCCTAAACCTATAATTAAGAACTTTACTTCTCTGCCTGAAAGAGCAAATAAATGTATTGATGAAAATCAAGCCATTTCACAGAACTGGGGAGCTAGAAGATAGATATGGCAAAGCATTGCCAGAGAGACAAATAGCTTCAAAGCCAGTATCCAAGATTCATGGGCCTATCAGCAAATTACCTGTGTGAGGAAACTTGTGCAAGTTTCTTAATATTTCTGACCTCGGCTTCATTATCAGCAACATGGGAATAATACCTGTCTGCTGTGCTAAAAGTTACTGCAAAGAGAAACTGCAGAATGGCTTTAGGACTTGAATGAGAAAATAACACTAGTTCAATCCCCCTGTGCTCTGAATACGTGTGACCTTCCCAAATCTGTAGGCTGGAAACTCTGTCTCCAAGGCAATGGTATTGAGGTGGGAGCATCTATAAGCTAGGGGGGCCTCAAATACAAGAGTATAGCCTCTATGAATGAGATTAACATCCTTAATAGGAGGTCCCAGCAAGCTGTCTTGCTCTTTCTGCCACATGAAGATACAGAGTAATAGGATCCATTTATGAGTCAGAAAGCCTGCTACACATTGCATCTGCTAACATTGTCAGCTTAGATGTCCCAGCTTCCATAACCGTGAGAAATTAATTTGTGTTGTTTATATGCTGCGCCCCTTATGGTCTTTGTGATAGCTACCTGAAAGAATGAAGGCTCCTTTTTATTTCATTCACTACTCACATATGAATACTTCAAAGAAAAATAAGAAAAGAATAAATAAAGAAGGCTATGAGGGACAGGGTGGAGCCATATGCAGCATTGTTAACTAAAGGCAGAGAAACAATTTCCTGCTGATGTGTCAGCTCCTCTCTTCGGGTCATGGCGGGCATGATCTTGGAAGCTGGCTCATTCATTCCTGCTCCCTGGATCTTAATGTTCTGCGTGTTCTCAGGGGGAGAACACAGCAATAGAAACATTCTAATAAAAGTGGGTCATAGAGTACTTCCAACTATGCTTGATATCAAGGTCCCTAAGTCTGTTATGGCTCATGCTCTAGACACGGAGAATCTGGGATTTCTCCATTCCTATCTTTCCAAATACATTTCCCAGGGCTTTCCATTCTTGTCTTTGGTATGGGTGAATGGACCTAATCATTTATTTATTCAGAACATGCAGAGTACTGACTCTTCCAGATGCTTAGGATACATGACAGAGCAGAGAATTCCAAGACATTTACTTGTGAGGAAATTGTGCACAGGCTGGCTGGAAGACAATTAAAAAATAAGTTATCAATATTATTACACAAATCTTAGAAATATCAAGTGATTAATAGAAAAATATAGAGAGCAAAAATGAGCATCATGGAGGCTGGGGGCAGGTAGAATATACTAAGATATTTGTTTTGGTTAGGCCTCAAAGGACAGAGATGAAGTACTTAATTTTAAAGTTAGTAATTTAGATTTACACACTGCCATAAAATCAAGATAGACATTTCTTCGTGACTCATGTAAAATTTTAATTTGAAATAAGCACAAAGCAATGCAGATATCCTATATAATAACATTTTTATTGCTTGTTCAAGGAGAGATGAGTATAATTGTTTTCTGTGGAAAATTTCCTACTCACAGGGAAAACTATCTCCCTGGTTTGGTCTTTGCCATGTGGCCAGATAATCACAAATAGGAACAGAAGGATATTTATAAATGATATCATAGGGGATGGGACACTCTAAATATGTTGTGGGAATAATATTGACAATAAATACAAAACAAATGGTCATTTCACTCTATAAAATAATCTCCATATCTATTTAGAATCAATAAAATGGTCATGTATACCTATATTCAGTGTTACATACATGCATACAGAATAAATGAATGATTAGACCCGTTTAGCTGTGCCGAGTTGTTGTAAATAGGAGACATACATTGTGCTTGGAGGAAGAGAAAGATAAAACCCAGAACTGAAGATCAAGGGCGAGGGGTCGAGCACAAGAGTTTGGAAAACTAACATTTGAGAGGAACTGGAGTTCCTGAGATCGCTTCCTATTTCAAGGCTTCTTTTATTATTCTCCCCTGAGAATGAATGCTGTGTGTGTGTGTGTGTGGGTGTGTGTGTGTGTGTGTGCATGTTTGCTCAAGCTTTCCTTTTGGAAGATGTATAAATGACCACAAATTAGGTCATTGAAAATAACAGAATTTATTGTAACCATTTTGCAAGTCCTAAGCCCCTCATCCTGGTATAAGCAGAGGTAAGTCTTTCAGTCCTCTTCCACCTTCTGGCCATGGGGCATCTCTTGGCTTCCCAACTTTAGAGTACAATGCTAGAATTTCTGCCCCAAGTCTCTCTCATTTTTCTGCAATACCATCTCCTCTTTTTACTGAATGAAGACATGTCTTTATACTTAGGACCCACATGAACAATCTGGAGTCATCACCTCATTTACAGATCCTTAATTACATTTGTACTGAAGCTTTTCCAAATAAGATATTATTCATAAATTTGGGACTGACACATTTTTCACCAATTATGCAGGTTGATTTTATTTTGCTAATTATATTTTTTAAAATAAATGTAGAGTTTAACAACTTTACCAATGTTCTAAGTATCACCCAGCAATACAGGCAGTGAAGATATTTCAGAAAGTAAAATACAGATTAACAATGTTACTATATAAAGTAGACATTATCTACCTGGAAACATTGACTGAACTTTAGCAATAGCTGATTAATTTTGATACAACAAAAGCATATCTTTCAAGAGAAACTTGATTTTATTCACTGCTGCCATAAATCTCAGGGGTTTGTTAGAAAACCCTATATTTCTGTATAAAAATAATGTTAAATAAAATGGCATTAGTAATCCAAATATGTCTTGTTTTTCTTTTTGTCTAAAGATAAAATAAAACAAAAGTTAAAGTTCTAAAGAAAAATGAAGCATAAATATAAGCAAACAGGAGTGGAAAAAAAGAAATGTTACTCGAATAAAAACCCATGTAAAAAGACAGAATTGACGTTGGAAAGTGTCATTGAGAAGACGAAGAACAAGTGAAATAAATTCTTGGAAGTTCCATGAATCTATGTCTCTAATCAGTTCATTGTCTTCTCTGCCCAAGCTGCCCAAGAACTCTGGGTGCTGGAAAACTTTCAGCCAGTCTGTGCATTGTAGGCTTAATCACACCTTGGTAGTAATCATCTGCTACATACTGAGGGCATGTCAAAATGACCATGACACAAAAACCATGGGAGAGACCCTGTGACAACTTCTACTTACTGCACCTCCCTGAGTCCATCCTTTCCCTAACCCTAAAAACTTGTCCTCCAGGGCACACCAAGGCCCATTTTTGTCACCAAGGATGCTGTAATGCGTTTGATTGAGTTTCCATTTCGTGAGAGTTACCAGTGGAGATTTATCTGTCTCCTGTCTTGTTTCCCTCTGTAAGGGGGCAGAACTTTTTTATTCAATTATGAAACTAGACTGGAGCCCTTTTGTTCTCTCTGTTGCTGAAGATGCAACAAACATCCTACTCCATTTCAGCCTCAAACTAAAACCAAGAAAGCCAAAGCAAATTTGCTGATATAAAATTCATCCTTTATCCATGCTCGTCTTTATTTCTTTCAAACTAGATGGGAAATTCTCTGGCATAAAATATACTATCCCAAGGGGCTGTAGGCCAAGTTTAATGAAACCAGCTGTGTTTGATCGATTGGCTTCTGCATAATTAGGAATATCTTTGCTGTTGCTCTCATCCAACTTTCGTGACACAATTCAAAAATGACATCATATAAATGAACCCTTTAAAGTTACACAGCCCAAGCTACTTCCTGGGCCATATTCAATAAAGGTTTAAAAGACAAATGAAAAGATCATTACCCAGTTTTTACTCTCACCTGAAATCATTTGCTGGTGTTCATATTGGTCAATGTGGCAGGAAAGCAGTCTGCGAGAGATTGATCCTGGCTTGTTGCAGTCAGTAAACAACCAAAAACCTTCTATGAATGGTTATGCACTTTGCATTGGATTTTTCCAATTTATATGTTATGGATGATTGGCACTCTTTCATTCGTCAGCAAGCGCTGGGGTGGAATTTTATAGTGTGAGTATGTACGATATTCAATAATCTCTTCGAGGCTAAAGAAAGCTAGTGTGACTTGATATTATATTTCTAGAAGAAATGCTTATTCTGTGAGCATGGGATAAGGCATGCAAGAAGCTACTGTGACCTTTGGAAGAGAAAACCCAATCCAAATCCCGAGGGGTGTTATCTTGGGCTCCAAGCTCTTTGCAGATCTACTTTAAATATTTAGCGATTTTGTTAGGTAATAAGAGTATTACAGCTCTAATCTTTGCTGTGATTTGGAAAGGAAGAAAGACATAGTGATCTGTTTACAGTACATATTAACTAAATGCATCCATTTGCATAATACCTCTTTTGGGATGGACTGCATTATTCAGAGATTTCTATATGTGGAACTGCAGGGGTATTTTAGGCTTTGGTGACACTGAGGTCTTAACTTCAAGTCTATTAGATTAGCGTGACAACATTTCCTGATTAAAAATTCCCATTAGTGCTGAGATAACTTCTGAGAAGTACTTTCTACCTTATGGTGCCAGCAACAGGGAGGAATAAATACTCTTGTTTGTAAGTGGATTCTCTATAGAAAGGTCTAAGATTTCTTCCAAAGTTATAAAAATAATACTTTTGATACTGGAGAAATTTAAGTGTTCTAGAAAGAAAATAAACAGTGGCACAACTCCATTATTTTTAAATAGTGACATTCCAAATTTCTGGTAGAAAACTTAAGGTCAGTGACTTTTAAAAAAAAATGCCTACTGACTCATTGAGTTCAGTTTTGATATGTTTGTTAAAACAATGCAGTGTTGGCACTTGTTCTTAATCATAAACTAATAGCCTTACATTTATGTTATTTATTTTTATTGATCTATTTATCACCTATCATCTATCATGTAGCTATCCAATCTATCGATCATCGATTTGAATGTGTATGTGCTTGGAGGTCAATGGTAGATGTTGGGTTTCTCATTTAATTGCTCTCCATCTTATTCTTCCAGGGAGATCTTAGGCTAATTCTAGACAGAGCTCACACTTCAGTTGGGCTGGTTGGAAATAAGACCCAAGGACTTCCTTTTCCCACCTTCTAAGTGCTGGATAACAGGAACATGCATGGATGCTTTGTATGTTTTGTGGTTTCTGAGGATCCAAACTCAGCTCCTAGGTAACACTGAACTTTTTCAGTCCTAGCCTCACTTTAAATTGTTTAAGTATATGTATAAATTTTGCTGTAATATTAAAATATTTCCCAACCATTCTTATGAAAGATAAATTCTTCCCAGTGTAATTAAGCATAATCATATGACTTTCATAATTAAAGAGTGACCCTTCATAAGCCATTGACTAAAGCCCCACCACGTGACTTTGTTTTTTGATGCCATGTGATGTACCCTCTTAGGAAAAAATTCAGTGGCCACCAGTGGTTTAGCTGTCCCTCCTGCCACCATGAAGATTGACAATGATCTGTTTTCTTTTTTTTTTTTTCTATTCCAGCCTGGAATAAAAATAGAAATAGGTCTCCATTTGGCCAATGCTGAGAAACAATAACTTTTGTTTAATTACTTAAACTATAAATAACTTTTCTTATTGAAACTTGAGATTAGGTATAGGTCAATTTCTGCTGGTTATATTACTATAACAGCAATCTAGAGGAAATATATATATAGCACTTATAGGAAAAATTTAAAAATGCATTATGCCAAATACCTACAAACAGGAGGATAAAATTCTCATTATTATCAAAAACAAGAAAAGGCAAAAACATCAATGCACATTTCCTACTGTCAAAGTTATATAATATCTTTCAACATTTGGAAAGATTTTAGCAATCTCTTATAAGCTTGACTCAAATGTAGCTATAAATCAAATAACTACAGTATGAAAATTCAATTATTTTTGCTAAGAGAACGAATTCCTTAAAAATTACTAATATTCTTTTCTCCTCCTCCTCATCTGTTTCTTCCTCCTTTAAAAAGTATTTCACCTAGGGCTGCTCTCACTGCTAGCCTACCAACCTCCTCCAGGGAGAGGCAGTCACTAAGGGGATTCAAACTTCATTAAAGCAGAAATTCAGAGAGTGCAGATGATGCAGGATTGGGGGACTCAGGAGGGAGGTCTTCCAAACTAGTGAACCTCAATTTTGGCTCCTTATCCTACTTTTAATGAGGAAATGATAAAAAAGATATAAGAAGGATAAGTTACAAATTAAGTTTATTTAGGGGTAAGTCATAAATTGTGATTTTCATTTAAAGGAAACTGGAATCATAGAAAATGCTGGAGCAGATTCACTTCATGTGGAAGACAGGATATAGATGAAGCTCATGTAGAGATTTTTGGAATAAACACACATGTGTGTGGGAGGCACAGGAACCAACTGAGCCTGGAAATGAAAGAAAGTGAAGAGATTAAGTGCTGATGGCTTAAGGAAGAATAGCAAAGGGAAAGTACCAAAGTGGACATTGGGAAATTCAGATGAGAAAGGAATCAGAAAGAGAGTAAGATCACTGGAACCCTAGATTTTGAGAAATCATACATATAGAGTCTCAAAGTTTAGAGGAAATACCTACATGGTAGATTCAGAGTTTAGAGAAACTACACACATGATAAAGCTAGAGATCAAAGATGAATCATGCATATAATCAAAGTAAGAAGTTACCCCAAGGCATAACAGAAATGAAGACAGGCAGAGAAATAACCAGGACAAGGGGAAGCCCTCTTTCTATCTCAGCAGATCATATGTCTAGACGAGAGAGAGAGAGAGAGAGAGTGAGAGAGAGAGAGAGAGAGAGAGAGAGAGAGAAGAGATGAGCATTGATAAGCCTTTATAATCAATGAGGATTTTTTCATCAGACCCAGGTATGTAAGGGGAGGACCTGATTGGTTTGCAGAGTCAAGGGGCTGACCCAAAGCCTAGCCTGCCTAGGTAGTGTGCCAGGCTGGCCAGGCTGAGAACACAGCTGGGGACACTGCAGCCACTGTGGATGAAACTGTATCAGAAATGAGTTCTATTCTTACCAAGGTGGGGTGATATCTTCTGGGTGGGGTTACATCTTCTGATTACCTTTTTGGGGTCCTGTACCTAATAAAAACTGCCAAATGAAGCTAGATTTTTTCCTAGTTGCCTTCATAGAGATCTCAACACTAATGGAGACTTATACACACCCATCAAGGCTCAGGAAACATTGCAGAAGAAGGCACAGAAAGAATGTGAAAGCCACTGTCATGGTTTGATCCAGGTGTCCCCCACAAACAAATGAAGGCGTTCTTATAGATCAATCCTCAGCTGATGGCAGTTTGGGCTTTACAATCTCGATGAAGCTGTGTTGTTTGGGGGTGGGCTTATGGGGTTATAAGCCAGCTTCCCCTTGCCAGTATTTGGCACACCTTCCTGCTGCTATTACCAGTGCTGCAGTAGAGGTGATGTCCACCCCTCAGCTCATGCCATTGTTTTCCCTGCCAGCATGGAGTCTCCCCTCAAGTCCATAAGCCAAATAAACCCATTCCTCCACAAGCCACTTTTGCTTAGATTCTTTCTGCGCAGCAACTAGAAAGCTGACCACAACAGCCAAAGAATAGGAAGGTGTATCCAGAAACATTGTCAGTGCACAATGAGACAAACTGGTACATTTATGACCCCACAGTGACTACCAACAACCCCACTGAGAAAGGCAATCAGTGGAATAGAGGTGAGAGATGGGATATAAGAATACGACCCAATTGGAATATAACTGTCATAGTTAGGTACACAGCACTGGGATGAATCTCCAAACCAGGCACAGTTTGTGGAGGAATGTATTTATTGAAGTAACAGATCCAGGCGAAGTTCCAGAATGGTGAAAGAGGCAGGGAGAGAAACCTACCACCAGCACATCAAGCAAGCTAGCATTTTCAAACTCTCAAAAAGCAGGAACTCCAGGCTTGAGCTCAGACTGCTTCCAATGGCTTCACTGCCCAATCAGGTACTTCATGCTCAGTTCCATATACTTTATTTCAGCAGTGGATCCTGGAACCATGTTCACTTCATGACCAACTCCACTCATGCATTTCTCATGCTTCCAAAAGCAATACCATGTATGCATGACGTAGCCATGTTGTTAATTCAGAGACAAAATAAATGGTGACATTGAAGAGCAGATTCCTTCATTTTAGATATTTCCTTTCAAAAATGTTTGCACAGTCTTTAATTCAGTCTTCCTGGGTCAAAACACCTCAGGCATCTCTCCATTGTTTCAATGTACAGCAGTTGGGCCATCTTCAATCATGGTGATATCTCTTTAACAATAGCACCTTTCATAATCTAAAGCCAGTCTCTGTGCCAGTAAGTTAAACTTGCTTTGAGGTTTTTCCAACTTTAAATCTTAAATTCTCAGTTCCATATCCTTAGCCAAGCACAGCAGTCCATTTCTTAAATTAAATTAAGTTAAAAACCTTAGTCAAACTCTCTGGGCATGGGCAGTAGGACACACCCACCTCTATTTCAGTTACATAATTGCTTTAAAGTTTTTTGAAGTCTTTACTTCCCTTTAGAAAGTTCACAAGCCAAGCTCCCAAATGCAATTCTCTCTGTATGGAGCATTTCCAAATTCTCACCAGAATAGTCAATAAAGCATGGCTTTACCATTCTGGAAAACATCTTCAGTTGCAAGTACCGAGTGTATGTTCATTCCTCCAGCATACAAGTTCCAGAAGACCAAAATCCACATGGTCAGATTCAACTCATCAATCATGCCACTCCTGGTACCAAAACTGTCATAGTCAGGCACATGCCGTTGGGATGAATTTCCAAACTAGGTACAGTTTAGGGAGGAAAGTATTTATTGAAGTAACAGATCCAGGGGAAGTTCCAGAATGGCAAAAGAGGCTGGCCCCCTTTCACAGATCCAAGCAGAGAGAGGAACCCATCACCAGCACCTCAAGCAAGCAAGCAAGCACATTCAGACTCTCAAAAGCAAGAACTCCAGACTTGAGTTTAGACTACTCTTTGCATATATATAGCTGGAATTCCAGATCCACCCCAGGCACACCTTAGGGTTGCAGCCAAGGAGGGTAGATCAAGGTGCCACGTCTTCTAGCCAGAAGGTTGGAGACAAATCACCAGCTTTAATAAACTCTTGAATCTATTGGGGGACACCCCTTCAAACTACTATAATAACCAATATGTGATATGTTCTTATTATAAACTTCATAATCATAAAAATTATTAAAAATAGCTCATATAAGAAACTCTTACATGCCTTCATCCTATAAAATAATGCAATTAGATAATTTTCTTTTTTTCTTTACTGGTCATCTCCTTTGCTTTCTGGTTTCCTTAACTCATCTGTGTTGGTTTTGTGTTGCTGTGAAAAAATAATGGAGGAAAACAGCTTATAAGAAGGTAAAAGTTTATTTTAGCTCATAGTTTTAGAAATGTGGGCCTTTTGGGCATGAGACATCATAATACCATGGCAGATTGGATGTTAGAGTGTAGAGGTCTAACCCATGGAGACAGAAATGAGAGTGAATGCAAGCAGGAGGCAGCCAAAAAGATATACACCTCTAAGACTTCCCCATTCCCCTCTAGTGGCCTACTTCTTCTAATTAGTGCCTAGCTTCTAAAATTTCTGCTACCCCTACCCCTAAATCCATTAACTCTTGAATCTATCAATGAGTTAATCCATTCACGAGGTCAATGCTCTCGTGTAATAATGGCACCCCAAATGCCTATCATAAATCATGGCTATATTGGAGAGTGGGGTTTAGATGCAAATTATAGTGTTGTCCATAGCAAAAGCTTCAGGATAAAGAAAGTACGAGAATGTCTGCTAAGTGAATGAACATTACAGGAAGAGTGATTCTATGGACTCTAAAGCCTTACTTTGAAAATATTCCTAAGAATGCCCAGATCTCCTCCATTTTGGCTACAGGTAGAAAAACTTTGAATTGAGCACTCCATTAGTTGGGGAGGTAGATGAATGAAAATAATATTTACCCTTGATTTTTTTTGTTTTTAAAAAACAAAGTGTTTTTAAAAAATATTTAGTTCCTTTCAAAATATGATAGGAAGTATAAAACAGAAGTCCTAAAATATAAGTAAAACTATAGTTCCAAATATAACTAAAACTGTTTTAATGGATGCAATCAAATACAATTTCCAGCATCTGGAATAAAAATAAAAAACATTTTTGGAGAAAATCAAAAGAGTGGTAATGACAGGAATAATAGAACACAGAGTAATAAGGCACTGTATATATTTGGTTCTACATTGCTAGTATTAATGCAAAAAAATCTCTCTACCTAAATTATTATTCTTTTCAAAGTACACCCTAATTTTTTCTATTTTTTATAACTATTGCTCTACTAGTCCACATGAAAACAAAACATTTTCACAGAAAGAAACTCACATTTGTTTTGTAAGAACTTTCTATGTAAAACAGTAGAAACAAAACTTAAATTTTATCTCTTAAGTGGTAGTAGTTTCCCAGAATGGACTGTTAATCTCCCACTCTAGTTAGTTTAGCCAAAGACCATAACATTCTTCAAGGCAGGCATTTGAAATAGAAGGAAGGGTGAGGCTGTATATAGTATACAGCGAGCATTGTATGTTCATTATAGGATGGAATTGCCTTCCATGTCTTGCTGACTGTTTGAATTTTCAATTATTAACACTATATGTATATCTGTTTGAACCATGTGTCTAAGGTTCTTTGTTGTTATTTATCGGATATTGTATGCTTCAAAAGACAGGCTCATAGCACTAAATCATGCAACTATAAAATAGAATAAAAATGAAAGACTGCTATAAAACAGAGTTTGCATCTGTTATATTAGATAGAAGGAGAAACAAGAGCTGAAAAAAAAGTAAGATTAAAGGCAAGAAACAAACAAACAAAAAAGACCAGGCCAAAAGAAAGATAAAGGGATTATTTAAGCTAAAAATGTCTTGGCCTGGAATTTAGACTTTTCTAGAGACAGGAAACAAAATTAATTGCCAAATGTTAAACAGATGGATAATTCTGAGAACTTAGGGAAAAGTAGCTTAGAGAAATCTCAAATTAAGTTGCTTGGACTGAAAATACAGAGGCTCACTAGAGAAAATGAGAGGAAACAAAAAAAATTGTGCCCTGTGTCCTTCTCTGCTCTTGCTATATTCTTTCAAGATGTGGTTTTTGTAATAATTTGTGGACTCTGAAACATCTTAGGATGAGTCTCTGGTCTCTGAAATATTCAAATTTTGCTTTCTAGTTTTGTGGAATTCAAATTGGAAGCCTAGACACAATGTCAGAAGACATCATTTTTGAGAACTTCCTGAATTTGGTGTACTGAACCCAGTCACACCGGGCATGAAATCCATTAGACCTGTTTCTTTTGGGGGAATTTCAACACTCTTCTGGCTGTACTCAGCAGCCAGTCTGTAGCTTGGAAGGCAGACAATGAGAAGTATATTGAAAATTATGAGTGATGTGATAAAGGGTGAAGGCTTTAACTGTCCTGTAATCTACCATCACCAGTTCAAACACAAAAACAAAAAACCTGGGATATTACCCAAATTAACTGGAAGAACAAAACCAATGCTTATACATAGAATATTGCCTTTGAACTTGTTAAGACCAATAAGGTGAAATCTGGTTTACTAAGAAGCCAGGAAAGTCTCCAACATGGTTCTAATGTCCCAAGGTTTTCAAGTTGTTAGAATTAGAATCTGTTTTAGCTGTAATAATGTTAGAGTTTGGTTTAGCTTTTATGTTGGGATATGTTTTAATTCAAGCCCAGCCACGACAGAATGAATCACTGCTGCATGAAGACCCCCCTTGGCCATCTCCCCAGAATGTAAAGGGAACTCCATTCTGGTAAAAGTGGGGCAAAGGTCTTGGGCTGTCACAAAAACCAGATGTTTGCCTACAGACTAAGCTCCAGGAATGTATCTGTGACCACCAAGATATGGTCAGAAGGTCTCAGGCCAAAGAATGCATCAGACAGATAATAAGTGACCAGTCAGGCTTAAAGTGCACAGGTGAAGCAATCGGGAACCAAGCACTATGTACTGGCCAATTACCTGGGCAGAATGTGTTCCCCCCACCAGCTGCACAAATCATTTTAAAAGAATATTTTATGAATTTCCTGCCATGTGCTGTGATTCGCTATGATAGACGCCTGCTGGCTCAAACTGTATATATGCTGGAAAAAATTTGCAGCTGGTGTCCATGACTCTCACTACGCCAGGCAGATCCGTGGATCCCAGCTAGCTGGAAATAAATCTTGCTGTGTGACTTGCATTATTGCATGTGTCCTCTGTCCTTTTGAGGGGTGGTGGACCTCAGACCAAAACAAAGTAATGTGCCTTCATTTTTTCTTCTTATTCAAGAGGGAAAACGTCTATTGTCTTTGGTCATGGCCTACTTTTTCTTTGGAGTCAGAACATGAGTTGGTGTGATGGTTAAATTTATTTGTCAACTTGACCAATGTAATAATCCATAGTAATCTTGGGCAGGTCCCTGAGCTTGCCTACAGGAATGATTGACAGAATCCTTTTGGGATTTTGGAGAAGGGAGGAGTTCCGTTCTCCAGAGTGAGTCCTCCCCCCCAGTGGGTGGGCCTTCCAGAGGGGACTAAATGTAAGGAAGCTTGAGGGGAAGGAAACCCTCTTCCTTCCTCCCCCGGCTGCTGGTGCTTGTTCATGACTTGCACTCGCATCCTGCTCTCCTACCCTTCCTGGATATCAGAACCCAGTTTCCTCAGCCTCACATCGTGGACTGAAGAGCAGCCACTTCCCAGGGAGCCATCAGGCCTTCTGGGCTGGATTGGGACTGCTGAGACATCCATCAATGTGGACTAAATAGCTACTGGTTTCTTCACCTGTGTTCCTACAGACTGCTATTGTTGGACTGTCATAAACTACCCCAATAAATTCCCTTTTATTATAATCCATTCTATCAACTCTGTTTCCTCTAGAGAACGCTGACTAATACAGTTGGTACATAGTAACATACAATCATATATGCATATATATATATGCATTTGCATGATTACACAACTGAGCAAAGTTGAGTTTATCTACTGGTCCACTCTCAGGACAATAAGAGAAGGGGTCAGCAACTTCCCAGAATAACAGCCCAAATCCCAGACAATCCTGTAACATATTGTCATAGTTTAAAGGATGACCCATGAAACTGGAATGTCTGGATTTGAATGTGACAGTCTGTGTGAGTTTAGCAGGCTACTTGCATGATCTGTGGGTCAGGAATATCACATGACCCTCTCTATTGACTTTGAGAGGCAAACTGTAGGGAAGGTATCTGTACTCAAGCATATATATGAGGGAGCTGATATCAGAATGACAGGGATCTCAAGTCATGATGCTTCTAGATAGCTCATGGTGCTGGGATGAAGCTCCAAACCAGGCACATGAGGAAGAAGGAATTTATTTGAAGTTTACAGATCCATGCAGAGAGAGAAAAACCATCACCAGCACCTCCAAAACCAAGCACACTCAGGCAGCCTAACAGCAGGAGCTCTAGGAAGCACTCAGACTGCATTCTGCGTAAATATATCTGGAATTTCAGATCCACCCACAGAAACACCTAGGGGCTGCACCCTAGGATCCACCCACAGTGGCATCTCTTTCAAGTTATAAGCCTTAACAAAAATTCCTGAATCTAATGGAGGATATGCATTCCAACAACCACAATCCTGCTGTGTTACTCAGTGTTGCTCTTTTCCTGTTTTATTGTCCTTTTTTTATTATGATGAAAATCTTCTGGCCTGGAGACTGGCTATTCACAGCTCCTTCCATCTAGTACCCTTCATATAAGCTTCCCTAGCAATTAGGGGAAGGACTGAAGCTGACATATGTTTTCTTTGAATATTCCCGAGCAAAGGGAATATGATTTGAAGAGGATTCATGAGCGAGCTCTCAGTTCTGGGGCATTGTAGAGACAAGGGAACCAAGTCATCTAGATAATGAAGCTGAGAATGGGTAGAGTGGATAGATGCAAGGGTTTGTGATTCAAGGCAAAGAATAAATAGTATACAGAATGAAGACAATTGTCAACAGCGTTTTTTATTTTAGGAAATAAAAAAAGAAAGCTCCTGAAACTCCTATGTAGATCAATTATATGATGCTTCAAAGGATTATGCCATGATGTCTTCAATGTAAGTTTGTTAATAAAACATAGAGCTTCCCTGGCATGTTTGATTTCCTATTCATCACACATTTTTCATGAAATGAGACCACATACTTGGTTGGTCTTTATTTGTCTGGGATGTTGCAGATTTCCAACTGAACGAACACAGCACTAGGGCAACTGGTTCTGTTACTTCTTTTAGAGACCAATTTCCCACTTTGGCAGGAAATGCAGTCAATTCCATATGACACTGAAATATATTTCAAGGAAGTTATTTTTTAAAAGGGGGCATATGACTTAGTGAAATTCAATCCCATTTTAAGATGCTGTTTCTTGCCCTCACAAGTCAGAATTACTTTTATTCTTCCTCCTCATTTCGATTGTTTTCCCCTTAATACAAATGTTAAATTTAGATAGCTAATTCTTTTCTTAAACACTTCTACTGTGTTTTCACATTCAACAGTGGTCCTACTTTCATTCTTTTATTTATTTATTTTTTTCTTTATTGTTCATAATGAGTTACATTGTTTAGTGGGCCAACCATGAGTTGTTATCCCCAATTCCCCGTTGCCCCCCTTCCCCATCCCCAGTCAGCTGGACATCCTCCTCCATGGGCCATCTGTATCAGTCTTTGTGGTAGGGGACCATGGATAGCTCAATCTTCAGCCGGGCTCTCATGTCTCAAGTGTGTTGTTACTGAGGGATGCCATGCCTCTGGATAGTCTCCCCCACCACGGCTCTCACAATCTTTCCGCCCCCTCTTCTGCTCAGTTCCCTGAGTCGTGGTGGGTGAGTATTGAGCTGCTTTGGTGTTGTGAGCTTAGGGGTTTTTGTGTCGAGATTTGTTGGTTTCTGTCACACTGGCTTATCTTTTGTTGATTGAATGGCTATGGCTGTGGGTCTCTTGTACATCCAATCATTCTCTGTGGGGTTCCATATGGATCCTCCCCCGTATGAGTGTGGTGGCTCATCTCATGCCAGGATCTCAGTTTTCTGCCTGCAGTCGGTTGGTAGGGTTATATGGGCCACAGCTCCCTCGCTGTATCCTTTCATTCTTTTAGTAATTCTACAGATGCTGTGTTAGTTACTTTCTCATTGCTGTGATCAAATGTCTGACTGGAAGCAATTTACAGAAGAAAAGGGTTTATTCTGGCTTTCAGTTTGAGGGATACATTCCATCAGAATGATGAGGCATGGCAGCAGGGGAGGGAGACTAGCTTGTCACATTCTTCTCAGAATCAGGAAGCCAAGAATAAAGAGGAAGAGGCGCTGAACAACAGAAACCACATGGTTCATTTCCAGTGACCAACTTCCTCCATCTAAAGAATTCAAAACCTCCCCAAACAACACCACTGCTTGGGGACCAACTGTTCAAAGACAAGAGCTTATGGGAGGTGGAATTTTGTACTCAAACCACTAAAGATACTTTGTCAGGATGTATTGTAAAAGTCTTAAAAGTATTGAAACATTTTTGAGTCATTTATGCTGGAAACAGAGTTAGTTCCTTAAGATCCACAGGACAGAGATCCTGACATGAAATCCTGAGTCCTGAATACAATAGGGAAATTCAACTGAGTCTACTATAAAAACTCTTGAAAATATTTGTTTTTCAAATGATAACAAGTATATTTAAAATGACTACTAATATTGATGAGTTCTTCAATTAGAGAAATTTATGTTAAAAATGAGTAATAAAACCATTAAAATATTTAAATTCTTAGATTATATCAATGACAATGGCATCTACTGATTTTTATCTGGGATAAAATAGAAACTGAAAAAAAAAAAAAGAAAAGAAAAGGAAAGCCCAGAGACACTGTGGGAAAACTTAGTAAACTGTGGAGAACAGCCAAAGGGTGCTTTCAGAAGCTTCATGCTGCTAAGCAAGCTGTTTGTTTGAAGTAGAATAGGCTACATGGGAGCGTATGAGGGACAGCTTGCAGGCGGAAGAGAGGCAGAGCTGAGCCAGTGTGATTTGGAGGGAAGTCTTATGCCTAAAGTTCAGACAGGCACCAAATTCAGCCTCAGAAAGACTCCTGCTAAATATACTCAGTTACATTTGGGCAATTTCTTACATATGACGGTATAGGGATGTTTATGTCACTGCTGAACATTCCAAGATCCCAAATAACTTCCCCAAACATAGCTTGCTTTACACAGGAGAATGTTTCATCAAATGCACTGATTCATGTGTGTGCTCCAGCAAAGAGACCACAGAAGCACTAACAGTGAAGAGAAATAGCGGCTGTGAAGATGCTTAAGGAACAGGTAGGTTTTTTTTATTTTCTTCTTTTGGTCATTCTTCCTAGTCAAATTGTATACTGTTATCATCCCCTCTAAATAGTAAGAAATGGAATTACATACAATCTGATATACATGGGCAAGACACGGCCAGCTAAGCCACCAAAAAATTCCTTTTTGAGACCCATTGAGGGAAAGGTTCAAGGTTCTAGCATTGATTAGCTAAGAAACCAGGCCAAAATTTATCACCCTTTAGAGAGACAATGGACACATTGATTGTAGGGTGGTGCAGTCTACATATGCAAATGTAAAAATCCAGTCACCTAACTTACATTGACATTATCTAGGTGCAAATAATATATTTTAATTTTGAAATATAAAATTCAAATGATTTATCATCTTATTCAGAGAGAAGTTTTGACACAAAGTCAAATAACTAGGATACAATGTAAAAGGTAGATGACATGAGAAGCTTCATAGTGAACTGAGGGAAGTATGGATTTGGGAATCATCTCCTTATAGAAGTAATGTTCAGAAAACACAGATAACACACTAAAATGTACGTAGTCAGCTGATGGAAAAAATGATGATGATGCAGCAGCTGCTGCTGATGTTATTATTTTGAGACACACACTACTTTGAAGCCTAAACTGACCTTGAACTTGGACTATCTCCTTGCTTGCTCTCTTGCTTGCTCCTGAGATTACAGACATGACTCACTGTTGCTGCCTTAGCTTGTGGGGATTTCAATACATGTCTGCCCCCAAATATAAAGACCATTCATATTTGGTTTGGGTGATTCTTCATTTTAGGAATGTGGGGAGGGTGCAACACTCAAACTAAAAGCAGAAATGAGGAAAGAATGATATATATTGTGTGCCAAAGCATGGGTGGAGGGAGAGAAAAAAATGGAAGATAAAAGAGTCATGAGACAGTCAGAAGAAGTGACATTGCCCTTGATGTGGTGAATACAGGACTATTTTTTGGGGGACAGGTGTGAAGACACATTAATATAACTTATTGTCAAAGCACTGGTGTTATTGCAGGGTCTTTCAAAACCCATAGAAGCATCACCATTTTCAGAGTTCTCAGTGATACTGGTACTAATTTTGACATATCCTAATAAAACAGGTCAGAAAATCAGACAGAGACTGACTATAAGAAAATGTGAGCAATGTGATGCAGAAATTTTGAGTGTGATGGCATTTAAATGCAAAACCTGAAAAAATATTTTTCATCTTGAATAGTCTCATGATTCTTGAGCAGGAAGCTTAAAACCTCAAATAAAGTCCATGATTATGACTAGCTTTACACAAGGAAGCATTTCATTTGACAAGAGGTATGTTATGAAACATTCTCTGCGGTTAAGATACACAGCGCACAGAAACAATTAATACAGATAAATCTGAATATTTATGGCATGATCAGAAGCTGAATGTGTGTGGAAATGGTAGCTGGCTTAAATACTAGTTGGCAGTCTTACCTCATTTTGCAAAATGATCATGAAGAGTTTGGACCCAAACAACAGATGGAGTTTAACAATGATAGCAACAATGCAGTTTGTGAGGGAGACCTTGGCTGCATTCCTCTGTCTTGCTTACTAGGTTGAGAATGTGGGAACCAACTTACAGCAAACATCATTCAGTTGTTCTGCCTAAAAAATGGAGATGATATTGGAATAAAGTTGCCAGGAATATGTTTGAAAATGCTAGTTTATTCTAGGACATATTTTAAGAATAAAAGCTTTTGTTACAGTTTCTACATACTGATTTCTTTGTTTCATTTTGGGGACCATGGGTTAGATAGTCAAATTACAGTTTTAGAGTGAATATTTGAAGAACAAACCCAAGTATAAGAAAGTCCTTTTCTATGCATTAAATTTAATTTGCTTATGTAGTAGCTAAAGTCTCCAACAAAGAAAAAAATAGGTCAGTTGGAGAACATAGATTTTTATTAAAGCAATAACACCTTATAGGAAAAAAAAAAACTTTAGGGTTACCAGATCATTTTTCATTCCCAATGGAGTTTTAATTTAAGGATTTGTGAGTTAGATTTTTATTATTTTCAGATTCAGCTACTCAAGCAATGATACTCAAACTCAGATGTTACCCAGGATTAAAAATACAGAGTAGAATTCTTTCTTCTTTTAAACAATTTTTAAATTCTATCAAATTTTATTTTAAAATGACTGTAGTCCATGTTTTCCTTACATAAGAGGAAGAAAGAAGCCTTTGTAAGGTGCAATTTACAATTTCCTGTTGACTGTTTAATGCTTGTGTGGCTGTTGAATGTAGCTGTTGAATATTTCTCCCCTGTGAGATGCAGAGTCACGATTAGAAATTTCATTGCTTGATTTTCTATAGTAACTTTCTGAAGACAGTACACTTAATCACTGAGTCTTACAGATGAGATAAGGCTACATCCTTGCTTTTCCTTTTCCTCTAGCATTTTAATATTGTGGTCGGCTAGCACACTTGTAATTAGAAAAGTAACTTATGAAAGTGCATGGCAAACAAACACCCCTTAGCAACCCTGTGACTAGATGCAATAACAATGCAATGTCAAAAGTGTACGATCAGTTCAATAATTACTCCTGTTGTTCCTTCACAAGATGGTTAAACATGCAGTTAAGTTTGATATCCCAAGCCAAGTGGACCTGAGGCAGAAAGAAGGGGAGATAATGTTAATATATCCTACAACTTTACAATGTAAGTGCATCTTTCCATACCTGTGTCTTAACACTTCTTGTTCCAATTTCATTTGTGTGTCCTTGTAAGGAAAAGACTTTCTTGTGATAAATCGATTTCCTATATGTTCAGGATTGGTAAATATGGGAAATTTGCTGAGATTCCAAGTGGCACAGATTCCTTTTCAGGCAGTTTAATTTCTGAGAACTTGCACTGTGCTCTTTCCGGCCCTCTTCCCACCACGTTTATATAGTCAGATCACAAATAGTGATAACATAGCATTAACCTTGCTAGACATGACATTGAATTCTGAGTATAACTGACACAGTATCAGCTCATGAGGAGTTGATACCAATAAAGAGAAAATGCAAATGCTTATAGCCAGTCAGAGACTGTTCTGACAGAGTACACCTATTTTTTTTTTGACCAAGAAAGAATAGGAACAACGGGCCTTTGAATTAAATTCATGTCAGTATCTTAAAGGGGATTTTCATGCTAAACTCTAAAATAAAGTGGTGTGTGATGATCAATTTCAGCTATCAACTTGAGAGGATCTGGAATCTTCTAGAAGATCAATCTCTGAGCAGTCTGTGAGGAAGTTTCTAGATTAGATGAAATGAGGCAAAACAACTCATTCTAACTTTGGGTGGTGCCATTCCACTGGCTGGGCTTCCAGAGTGAATAAAGAGAAGAAAGCACACTGAGTATGTGCACTGATCTCTCTCTGCTTCCTGACTGTAAACTGAATGTGACCAGTTGCTTCACACTCCATGCTTCCTTGCCGTGACGGACTATATCTCCTTGAGCTGTAAGTGGAAATAAACCTTTCCTCACTTAAGTGTTTTTTTTTGGGGGGGGTGTAGTTTGTTCCAGCAACTAGGAGAGTAATGCATCTTGCTAGAGAGCAACATTAATAAAAATGGGTAATAATTTTAAAGATCATAGAAACCTAATCTATTACTCTCAGCCAGAAAAAAAAAGGAAAGCAAAATATAAATAAATAAATAAATAAATAAATAAATAAATAAATAAATAAATAAATAAATAAAAATGTGGTATGAGGTAGAAAGTGGAAGAGCCATATTCTGACCTGCTTGTTGTACATGATTGTAGGTTTTTAACTTAAGAAGTCAGCATGATGTCTAAAGACACAAAACAGTAGGGAACTTTGAAAAATAATCTACAATAATCTTTGGATTTTTGGATCATAGAAGCTATAATTTAATTAAAAATTAATACTTGAAAAGAAGCAGTCAGATGATTTTCCCAAACCAATTGTGATTTTTATCATTGGATTTGAAAATGTGGCAATACTTGGTGATTATAACATTTAGGTTCTAACTGGACACTTCATCAGAAAAAGAGGGTTGAATTGTTATAACGGGACAGCATGGTGGTGCCTTCTTATCTGGCCTCTGAGTTCTATGAGTCTAAAATATTTATATTACTTTTCAAGAGAGAGATATGCATGCACACAAATACCATATTCACAGTTTTTATTATAGCATTTGTTATAATTGTTCTTTATTTCAGTATTGTCAATTTGTTACTGTGCCTAATTCACAAATTAAGCATTTTCATAGTTAGATATGAATGACACTTGTAGGCTTTGGTGCTATCTGATATTTCAGGTGTCCACTAGGCATCTTTGAATATATCCTTGGTATAAAAAATACGGTGGCAATGAATAGGTAATTATTCTGGGAAAACATAGTCTTGCG
>PVHP010012788.1:0-16080 GCA_004024765.1 Zapus hudsonius
CTCTTACAATCTTTTTGCCCCCTCTTCCACTCAGTTCCCTGAGTCATGGTGGGTGAGTATTAAGGTTGCTTTATTGTTGAGGTCTTAGGGGGTCTCTGCACTTCTGCTTTAGGTTGTGTTGAAGATCATTGGTGTCTGTCTCACTGGATTATCCTGGGTTGGGTTGATTGATACTATAGAATCATAGTACCAAAAAATGTATGGCACGGCACACACAAAACATACTTGTATACTAATGAAATACGTTAGATGACACAGAAATAAACTCACATAGCTGTAGTCACTTAATAAAGGTTTCAAAAAGGTGGAGAAAAACTTCTTCAAGAAAGGAGTCAGGTAACACTTTACTGCATAGCCACACATAGAGGAATGAACCAGATCTAAATCTCTCAGACTAAACAAAAGGCACTTCAACATGGATCAAAGATCTTAAAGTAACATCTGAAGCTTAGAACTTCTAGAAGAAAACACACTTAAAACACTTCAAGATACAAGTATTAGGCAATGACTTTCTGAAAAACACTCCAATAGTGTAGGAAATAATTCTACAAATTGAAAAATGGGATTCCACAAATTTAAAGAGCTTCTAATGGCAAAGAACACAATCACCAGAGTGAAGAGACAATGTATAGAATAGAAAAAAATCTCTTCTGGCTACACAATAGGCAAGGGATCCATATTTGTAATATATAACAAATTGCCAAAATTGCCTCTCAAAAATCATTTAATCAATAAATGAGCCAATGGACCAATGAACTTAGTAGACGGTTCTCAAAAGAAGAAATACAGATAGCCAATAAACACTTGCAAAGTGTAAAACATTCTCTGACAAAAGTAAAATATTTCTTAAAACTACTTTCATATTTCACCTCATTCCAGTCAGAATGACTGTCAAAAAAAAAAAAAAAAAAAAAAAACGAGAGCTGGGACGATTGCTCAGTGGTTAAAGGGTCATGCTTGCAAAGCCTGCTGACCAGCATTCAACTCCCCAAACCTCACATAAAGCTGAACACAAAGTGGTACATGCACCTGGCATTGTTTAGCAGTGACAAGATACCCTGGTGATGACATGCATGTATGCATGCATGCATACATACATACATACATACATACATACGTACATACATATGCTATAAGAAATGTGAGTTTAAGTTACTCGGTGATCTATTTATTATATAGATGTCATATATTAATTAGACCTAGTGAGTACAACAGTTGGTCAATATGCTATATTCTTTAGAAAGACTATGAAACCTCCCAAAATGCAGGGGCTTGTTACATCTGTAAAGTTGGGATGGGCCATTTCTATGGGAATGATCAGGCAACTTCTTTAAGTAAAGACGTGAATATGTGACCCAGGCACTCTATGTCAGCCAGTCTGTGGCAGCACCCCCATTTCATTTCCAGCACACCTTCAAAGAAGAAGGACTTTTCTACCATCCAACCAGGGAAGAAGGAAAGCAATTGGCCCTGGTCCACAGATAGGTCAGTGTGATATTTTGGTATTAGTTAAAAATGGGCCATTACTGTACCACATACAACTCAGGGCTGACCTAGATGATGGTGGTGGAAGGAAATTGTTACTGAGAAGAATGAGCAGTATATTTTGGGATTAAATCTACATAAAAGGGGAAAATGTGATCTAGGGATATATATATATATATATATCCTCAGGCAGTGGTAAATTGTGAGGAACTAAAAAGAAAACCTAGGAAACTGACTAAAAGGAGATCTGTGCAGAGGGTGTTTAAGTGTGTTTATCACACTAGACATCAACAGTGAGGATTTGTATTTCACACCTGTGCCCAGAGCACATCCACCACAAAGAACAGTAAGACATCTTGAGAATACTGACTGACTCTCCTTTTAGTCACACTAGTGTAAGAACACAGGACTTATAGGGCATTGTGTAGACTGTACTTGAACTCCACAGCATGAGATCTGTATCAGTTACTTACTCATTGCAGAGACAAAATACCTGACAAAAATCGGTTTAAGGGAAGAAGAGTTTATTTTCGCTTACGGTTCCAGGTTGAGTCTATCATGGCAGGGAAGGCATGGTGGCAGGAGCTGGTCACATTCTGTCCAAAGCAGGGAAGCTAAACACTCATGAATGCTGACTTCTCAGATAGTTTTCTCTCTTTAGTAATTTTTAAAGGATATCCTGGTTAATTTTTTAAGTATTTGCATATGTGTGTGGGAAGGAGCATGCATGTCCTCTTCCTCTGCCCTTCCAGACACTTGGATCTTTTTGTGTCTGGCTTGTGTGGGTGGTTTGGAAATTGAACCCGTGGGCATACTTTGTAAGAATGTACCACTGAGCCTTCAATGTCCAGCTTTCTCCTTTTCATAAGGTCTGGGAAACCAGCCCATGGAATGGGTCATCCACAGTTAGGGGATGTCCTGTCACCTCACCTAATTTATTTATTTTTTAAAATATTTTATTTATTCATTTTCAAGCAGAGAGAGAGAGAGAGAGAGAGAGAGAGAGAGAGAGAGAGAGAGAGAGAGAGAGAGAGAGAGAATGAGCACCAGGGCTACCACCTTGTGGGTCTGGCCCATGTGGGTCCTGGGGAATTGAACCGGGGGCTTTAGGCACTGGAGGCAAGTGCCTTAACTGCTGAGCCATCTCTCCAGCCCACCTCACCTATTTAATCTGAAAATTTCCTAGCGACATGACCAGAGATTTGTTTTCCTGGGGATTCTAAATCCTGTCTAGATAACAACCAGAACTTAATCATCATAGCCCCTCTCATCCAGGCTGACCTGACCACTACTACTGTGGGGTTGCTGAAGTCACACTGAAAGCAGCATCATCCCAGGTGATACCATGACATGTTGCGAAGATGATTAACAAGACAGTTTCAGGTGGTGGATTACACTGGACACCCCCTTCTCTCTAGAGAATCATGTAATTGCTGATATTGTGAGAAATCTTGAATTTGCTGATAAAGAAAAAGTTATAATGAGTAATTCTAATCTTGGGACCAGCTGCATCTATGTACATCTATGTACATTGTAGAGCTTCGTGGTCTTCTTCTTCTTCTTCTTCTTCTTCTTCTTCTTCTTCTTCTTCTTCTTCTTCTTCTTCTTCTTCTTCTTCTTCTTCTTCTTCTTCTTCTTCTTCTTTCAAGGTAAGGTCTTATGCTCACTGTAGTCTCAGACCTCAAACTCACGGTGCTTCTCTTACCCCTGCCCCCACCACGCTGGTTTTAAAGGCATGTGCCATCACACCTGGCAAGGCTTAATTTTTCATTTTATTTTGCTTTTTAGTCATATTGTCTTCATAGGAATTGGCTTTCCTTTGACTTATATCTATCTCTAATTTAAGAGAGAAGTGCGAACAACCGATTCTCACACACACACAAAAATAATGATGAAGTAACTGCCTATGACAGGACACAGGCAGAAGCTAGTGGTGCTGAGGTTGAGCCTTATTGGGAATCCTCCAGGCACCACCTCCCATCATCTCTGTGTCCTGCTCCAGGCTCTTAAAGGGCAGAGAAAGAACAAACAGATGGCTCTTCACCTCAAAGGTCAGATGGCCCTTCACTTCAGAGGTCAGATGGCCCTGAGCAGAGACTGGGGGAACTAAGATGGTGGTTTTTGAGGGGGAGCTGCAAATGGATTCTGGAAATGCAGTTCACGTGACAACCTACAGGGTGCATTTCTGAAGGTCATTGTACTCTTTTTTTTAATATTTAAATATTTTTATTTACTGATTTGCAAGGAGAGAGAGAGAATGGGTACACCAGGGCCTCCTGCCACTGCGAAGGAACTCCAGACACATGCACCACTTTGTGCATCTGGGTTTACGTGGGTACTGGGGAATCGAACCCAGGCCTTGTCAGGCTTTGCAAGCAAGTGCCTTAACCACTGAGCCATCTCTCCAACCTGTTGACTTTTTAAAATTAACATCTTTATTATGAGTAAGTATGTACATTGTTTGAGCAAATCCTGTGAAGGTGTCCCCATTTCCCTCCTCTCTGTCCCCTATCCACTGGGGTCCTTCCTCGGTGCACATACTGCATCTGTCCATAGGGTAGGGGGTTATGAACTGCATAAGAGGTACAAGTTTTTTTTCTCTTTTTTTCTTCCCCCTTTGTGCAATGTTGCTGAGGGGCCTAGGTCTCTGGATATTCTCCCACACCATGGCTCTTACAATCTTTCTTCCCCCTCTTCTACTCAGTTCCCTGAGTCATGGTGGGTGAGTTTTGAGTCTGCTCTGTTGTTGAGATCTTAAGTATCTCTGGATCTTTGCCCTGGGTTGTGTTGGGTATCGTTGGTGTCTATCTCCGTTAACCTTTCATGGGTTATCAGATCTGCTGTGGTGATTGGTCTTCTATTTATTTCGTCACTTTCTCATAGGTTTCATTTGGGCCCTATATGATAGGCCAGGGATAGTACATCTCCTGCCAGGATGTCAGCCATTATCCCATGTCTTGTTGGTGGAATTGAATTGACCCCAGCTCTCTCATTGCCTTATGAAAAATACAAACAGAATCTCCCTCAGAGAATGAGATCAATAAAGGTTAAATGAGACAAAGCTTGCTATTTTGGCTAGCTCCTAATGGGTGTAGCCTCTCTGTAACTCTCTGGTAGTGGGAATCCTCCCTAGGAGCCTGGGTTCTTGTTCCCCATAGGATTTTGCCATGGATCCCAGTTCCAGTTAAGGGTTCCTTGTCACTAAGCAGATTTCTTAGCCAATCAGTAAGCCATTGATTACCCTCCTGGGCTTAGCTCCACTATTGCACAGATGAGCACTTCTTTACTTGCTGGTCTCTTCCATATAGCCATGTGTTCAGCATTCTTGTGACAACTGTCTATATTATATAACAGTGATCTCTGCTTTCTCCAAATATCATTGACCAGTTTTCCCTGGCAGCTTCTGCAACACCTTCCAGTGCTACACATGCTACCATCTGGGAGCTGGTTACCATTCTGGATCTGGCAGGATCTTTTGCTGTTGTTTGATGACACTGTGATTTCTTTAGCAATAGGGTCTTACCTTAGGCCTGGGTGAGGTATTCAAGAGCTTTGACAATCAACCCAAATGCCATCACTGAAAAAATTGACATCAAAGTTGTGGTACATATACACTATGGAATTCTATGCAGCTAAAAGGAAAAATGACATAATGAAATTTAAAGAAAAGTGGATCATTCTTAGTGACCTACACAAGAGCAGACAGCCAAGCATTGCATATTCTGCCTCATATGTGGTTCCTACCCAGGATAAGCCTGAACCTTTAGAAAACCTGTCAGTGAATGGAGAGACTGTAAAGGGGATTAAAGAATTGGGGGAGGGGAGGAAAGATAGGGTTCGGGGACTCATACAATAAACTAAACTAATAATGAATCAACACCATAAAACCATAGCTTTCATACAGTATGCTCCTGAGGAAGCTGTGGTTACTACCCGGTATGAGGGGTCCTTGAATAGATTGGGAGTATGCTTAACCTCTAGAATAATGGCTCATTGCACTCTTCCCACTGAGATGGAAGCCTGAGTCTCTGCTTCTGGTTTCACAGAAACCCTGCCCTTAGTGATCACCAAATAGATGATGTGCCGTTTTATGACTCTCCTTCCTTCCTTCTCTCTTTTCTCCTCTCCTCATTTCTACACCCTGGGATGACATTGCAAGAGAACATCACCCATATACCTTGGTTTTTAGGTGACTCAGATAAAGACACTAAATGTCTTAAATGCCCTTAAATGTATTCTCATACATGTAATCTCTTGTGAATTCATAAATCTGGAAATGCAGAATCAAAATACATTTTTGTTGCAGTTTAGAGGCAGTATATAGCCTAGGTTGGTTTAGAACTGGTCATTTTCCCCCACAGCCTCATGGGTGCTGAGATAACAAGCCTGCACAACCATGCCCAGCTCAGATAACATTTTAAAATTGTTTTCCAGAGAGATTTTGAAGTTCGCTGTTCTGTGTTCATCTCTTGAATGTATATAATGTAGCCATTTTCCCACCTGCCTGTTAATGACTAGCATTGTTTTATTATTTTCTATTTCAATAAATGCATTTTTATTATATTTAAATTTGAATTTTAGCTTTTCTACACCAGAAAAGCATGAACTTTATTTCATAAATTCATGCTTGCTTCCCTCTGATCTATATTTGGACAAGCTTATAGGCTTTGTCATTCTTATAACTATTTTTATGTGATCCTTATCCATGATAGGTAGGAATAAACCTATTATCTTGCTTTCATATTCAGTATCTCTTTGCTATTTGTTGTTTGCCTTTTAATTTTGCTTATGAGGTTTCTGAACTTACAAAAGCTTAGATTTACTGTTATCTTAGATCCCATGAGGCTATGTCAGAATGGCATTGTTCTATTATGACATTTTTATACTGTCTTAATGCAATGCAGGCTTCCTGTTCAATGCTTAAACTATTCTTGGTTATTCTTATATAGTCATTCATTCTAAATTCCTTTTTGTAACAAAACTATGGCCATGTGATCTGGGAAGTCCTTGTCTTTTTTTACCTGGGCTTGTGTACATTGTGGATTTTAGGAAGTGGATCACAAATTAAACCGTTTTTAAATTTCTATGCCCTGGCTGCCTCCGCAACCTGGACCTTTCCACTTTGTGTCTGATTTGTTATAATAGCCTGGTTTAAAAGACTTTGGAACCTACACTCTTGCTCACCAAGCTATTCTACTAATAGAGTTTTGCTCAATTGACTATAGCTAATGAGTTCCCTGGTCCATACACCTAAGTGTGAAATCTACTCAACATAGAACACAAAGCCCTTCATGCATCCTTTGGATATCTCTCTTACTTCTTCCTCTGCCATTTCCAACCCCAACCCAAAGTAGGCCTTTGTGGTCCAGTGTCCTTACCCACCGATGGGTTGGTCACAGCGAGGGCCCTAGGAGAAGGGGTGAGAATGGGTGGGACAAGAGACACGAGAGAGTGGAGCAAGTCGAAATTCCAATCAAACTCATTTTATTCCAAGCAGGCAGCACCTTAAATACAGGGGAGCATGGGTGGTTCCTAGGAATTAGCAACCTGGTTGCTAGGTCACTTGGTCACAGGAAGAGTCATGTGATCTCTAGGAGGAAAGCCTGCAGGCGTTAGAGTGAAGGTTTGGCAGAGAAGATAGGAACTTAGCATTAGTTAGTAGGAGGAAGAGCAGAGACCTTCAAAACAAATGTTGACGCATTTTATGGCACAATAATGGCTCCCCCCAGTCCAGTAGTTGTTCCCAGAATGAACAAGTTACTCTGCCCTTGATGTCTCGCCCTGGGATTCTCAGCCAGCTAAGCAGTGAAGAAATCGCACCATTCTTCCATGCTCACCTTCGCTACCTAATGTCTGCTCGTGTATTCAGAACATCACTCAGCTCTCATATTGGTATGATGCCCTTAACCCAATTTTGAAATGTGTTTTCTTTGCTATGTACTCCCACCATAGCTGAAATGTACCGCCAACTTTACAATGCCTACCTTTCACCATCACTGTTAACAAACCTATAGAGATCAACATGATGCCTACTTACTGTGGCCTTCCCAGAGTAAAAAAAAAAAAAACAATAATTAGCTTATGAAAGTCAATTAATATATGGTGCTAGACAGAATGACTAACTCTGAGTTTCTATGTCTGAGAAAGAAAAATTATATTTCAACTGAACAACATAATAGAAAAGGTAGGGAAAAACATTCAAAATGGCTTTGAACGCTAAATTTATATAAACATTTATGGCAATGATCAAAGGTATAAAGTCATAATCTCAAGTAATCAGATTGTGCTGCAGCTTTATAGATTAAAATAAAGATGCATATTGAGTTCATTTTAACACAGAGATTCAAAAAATATTGAGGTTTTAAAATTTCATTTAGGGTTCTTTTGTGAGCACTTAAAATGTGCCTATGGTAACTAATAACAGTTATTTCTATCTAACCTTTATATTTGTGACATTCTCAAGTTTAGAAACGTTCTTTTGTTAAAAGGTTATAGTTGGCCATTTTTATAAAGTAGTTTCATCAATTGTCTCAGAAGTAGAAATCATAATTTTTTGCATTCCAAAAACTTTGGGTATTTATATTCACTTGAGATGCTTTTAAAGGGCAATTATACCCTGAATAATACCTTATGTTTATTAAATGAGTACAGTAAAAGTTGGAGAAACTGACCATGAATGTTTAAAAGTCCTTGATGCTTTTGTCATAATTAAAAAGAAAACAAGCATTCAGTGTGAAATTTTTTTAGCTACTTATTGAAATCCAGTTTATAAGTATAGTCATAAACTAATATCCTAAAGCTTTGTAAAATATTAAGAAGAATGTTTATGCTAACAAATGATCAAACTAATTTATAAAAGTCATTTCATTTGCTGAAAATTTTAACGATTTAACAATATATATATTTACTCATACTTATTTTAATATCATACAATTTTTATATTGTAACTCCTTAGTTATTTCAGTGCAACAAGGTTATGATAAATTTACTAGAGGTAAGACTGGTTTAAGCACTATCTTACAACTTAAGAAACAGGAGGAGAGGGCTGGAAAGATGGTTTAGTGGGTAGAAGGCTTGATACTTGAGCATGAAGTCCTGAGACAGCAAGGCCAGAGTGAGATTCCCCAGTGCACAAGCAAAACTCTAGGTGTAGCCATACATACATCTTAGCCCAGTGCTGTGGGGACAAAATACTTATTAGGATTTGTGAGTAAACCAGTCTGATAAAATAAAAAATGGCAGTTAAAAGAGAGGCTCTGTCTCATAGAAAAAAGTTTAAAAATATATGAAAAAGAATAGAAGAGAATCCCCAACATTCTCCTCTGGTCTTCACACACCTCCAGCCTGGGTGCATACACATCTCTGCACAATGCTTTCATTCACTACACACACACATGCTGAAAAAAAATATGAGGCATAACCTGAATCTTGTGCCCATTTTTTACAAAATTATTTATTTATTTATTTATTTATTTATTTATTTATTTATTTATTTGCAAAGAGAGAGAAAGAAAGAGAATAGTTGCACCAGAACTTCTAGCTGCTGCAGGTGAACTCCACATGCATGCACCACTTTGTGCATCTGACTTTATGTGGGTACTGGGGAATTGAACCCTGGTCATTAGGCTTTTCAGGCAAGCGCCATAATCACTGAGAAATCCCTCCAGCCACTCTTGGGCTCATTTAACTCACATTTAATGTGCTGACTATACATCCACCTAAAGCATACAGAAAATCTTTATAGGAGCTCACTTCTAGGGACAGGAGAGATGACTCACTGAGTGATATATTTTCCATGTAAGCATTGGAACCCAAGTTTGATTCTGTAGTACCCACATAAAATGCCAGGCATGGAGGCATGTACCTATAACTCCAGCACTGGGGAAGTGGAGTCTGATCCCTGGAGCTTGCTGGCCTGCTGGTTGAGCTAAATCAGTGAGCAACTGACAAAGGCACCCAATGTCAGCCTCTGGCTTCCATATACATGGATACACATGTGTACTCACACATACACGCACAGATAGACACATACACCACCACATATACATGCCAAAGAAGAGCTCCCTTCTGAGTTTCTTTAGTTATGATCCTCTAAAAATATATGCTTCTCATATTAACTTTTACTTTTGAAGTACTGAAAGTACCCCTATATTTTTGTTTCCTTTTTGATTTCTAAAAATTTTAAGTAACTGGCATTGATTGATTTGTCTTTTGAACATGTCTGCTAAATTTAGATGAATATAAATATATACTTGAAGGAACAACTTTTATCTTCTTTAAAAGTCATATACATATAACAGCACTTTCAGCACATGGTTGGATTTAAAATATCATGTATAAGATAATCCTTTCCTTAGGATAAGCATTTTTGTTGGGTATGTACTGGGGAAAATACCAGGCAGTCATTGCTTCAATGAGTTCCAAATATTAAATTTCTTTTTACCTGTCTTGAAGTCTTTTTCAGTGACTGTTTTCATTTATTTGTCTAGGGTTCCGTTTGATGCTTACCGTCCGCAGGGCCTGAACTCCTTTTATAAGTAATTCCCTGTCCACCTGGTGTAGTTACCTTTCCATTGCCAGGACAAAACACCTAACCAAAAACAGCTGGTAGGAGGTTTAGGGTTTATGTTGCCATAGAGTCCTGAGTCGAAGCTTCATGATGCCAGATCTGGAAGAGCAAAGGTTGGACATCACTTCTTGCTGCAGCAACTGGCAGAAAGTAGCAAAAGAGTGAGCTGAACTCTGGTAAGAGGGAAGCTGGGTTAAAACACCCCAAAGCTCAAAAACACCCCAAAGCAACACACCTCCTCAAGAAAGGCTCCACCTCCCCAGTTGCCACTAGCTGGGGACCACACATTGAAAAGACATGAGATTATGGGGGTAGGGGGCATCAGATTCAAACTACCACACCTGCCCTATGTTGCTGCACCCTTACTACCAAAACACGTCATCCTGAAGATCCAAAATCAAACTTGCAGATGTGGCTACATCTTGGCATATATCACTTTTGTAAAGAAAAATATCAAAGTTAGGATGGTAGGAATGAGATCATTTCTGTCTTGCTTACTTCCTTTTCATTGCCGAATGAAGTCAAACACGTGGGTATTTTAAATAGACCTATGATCAATGAAAACATATTTTCATTATCTGATAGAGACTTGTTGAAATTAGCTCACTATGCTGCTTCACTCCCATTTAAAATGCCAACAAGGAATTTTTAGTATCATGTGTATGTGTGGGATCAACACAACAGACTGAGTATTGAGTCCATAAATAGCAAATTTTAAATATACTTTAACATATTAGGAAGTAAAAAGAAAAAAGATTAAAAATAAACTGGACAATTAGCCAGGAGTGGTGTACATACCTTTAATCCCAGCACTTAATTAGAAGAACACTGTGAGTTTGAGGCTAGAATGAGACCCTATATCCCAAAACATAAATAATAAATAAATAAATAACTGGAAAAATTCATAATAGCAAGTATTATATGGCTTGTTAATATAGTATGGACATATTTCATCTTTTAAAATATGTCCATTATAAATCATATGTCCATTTGTAAAACACTCAGCAAATCTAAAGCACCCTGCATGTTGTAAAGTTAAACACTCCATGTTTTATGAGATGTAGAAATTACAACTTCTTAAAAAATTAACAGATGGCTATGAGTATTGAAAATCTGAACAATTTTGCACGGTAGAAGTAGGCTTTCACCTTAAGAGGTACGCTTTGAAGACAGACTCTTGGATGGTAACCGGGTGTGTCTCTCTACTGAGCAGCTGTTTTTCTAATTGTCATTGAGTGCCAAGGAACCCTTCTCAGATGCAGCATTTCATTGTCAGCAGAAAAGTTTCATAGCCAAACTCCTCTGTCTTAGCCAGCCATAGTGAATTGTGCCTTTAATCCCAGCATTTTGGAAGTTGAGGTAGGAGGATCGCCATGAGTTCAAGGTCAGTGTGGGCTACAGAGTGAAATTCAGCTTTGGCTAGAGTGAGACATGCCTCAACACAAAACAAAACACTCCTAAGTCTATGGCCAACAATTCTAAGCTCATAGGTTACTGTAAGGTGGCTTTTTCCTTCTATGCTGGAAGCCTCTAGGTCAAGCTCAGGTATTTTACCTATTTTCATTTCTTGATTTTTTTTCTAGTATTTGTTTATATAAGAGCTCAGGTTGGCCACCAATTCCCTATGAGGCTGTGAATAACCTTGAGTTTCTGATCCTCTTTCCTTCACTTCCCAAGTGCTGGGGTTTTAGGTGTGCACCACCATGTCCAGTTTGCACACTAGGAGATCAAACTCATTTCCTCTTACATGTGATGCAAGTGTTCCACCAACTAAGCTACATTCATTTGCAGCTCCTTTCTGTTATTTTTAAATATGCTTTTCTGTACATAGAATAAGGTTTTTTGTTCATTTTTACAAACGGCTGTTTTTAAACAAAAACAGATTGCTTTTCTAATTAGCAAAATATTGTATATTTAATGTAAATAATTCAGACCACATATAACATATGTACTTCTATTTATACTTTATATATAAATAGGAACCTGGTTTGCTCACTTCAAGTCCTGTCTTAGAGATTCTATCTAGAGAGCTTATCTACTATCTTGTATATGGCTAAAGAGTATTCCATTTGTATCTTTCTCAGCTTTTTAATCCTTATCTACTAACACCAAATTTGTTTCCTATTTGTGTTATCTGATCCTAATTTCATTATCTGAAACTATCTCAGATAAAAACAGAGGGAAAACAAGAAAAAAATTTGATGTTAGTAAATAGGGATACCATTTATGGGCTGTAGAGATGACTCTGTGGATTAAATGCTTGACAAATAAGAGTGAGGTCCTGAATTCAGGTCTCCACAGAAAGCCAGACTCTGCTGAGGGTGGAGACAGTAGAATCTCTCAGGAAAGCTAGTCTAGTATACTGGGCAATGAAAAAGATGGCATCCTACCTCAAAGAAAGTGAAAGGTGAAGAGTGACATTCAGTCTTGTCCTCTGACTTCTACATATGGACCATTACATGTGCACACCCACACAGACATAAGTATCAATCACATGTGCACACACACACACACACACACACACACAGAAAGATGCCATGTATGCATCATTAAGAAACAACAGAAAATAATTTCATATTATTAGTCACCTGTTGGACTATTTCTTTATGATAAAAATCTTAAAAATGTATTCTTTTAATACGTTATGAATAGCCAAATTGTTCCATATAAAATTCACATCCATGTACTCTCTCCCAGAAGCTGTGAAACGCATCAACTTTTTGAAAATGCAAATCAAAGTGCTATTTTATCATTATATTTGAATTCCTTTAATTGAGGATGAAATTAATGACTTTTCTATCTTTGAAATATGTGATGGTTAAGTTTATTTGTCAATTTGTCCTGTGTAATAATCCACAGTAATCTTGGGTGGGTCTCGGAGTTTGCCTGCAGAAAGGATTGATAAAATCATTTTGGGATTTTGGAGAAGGGAGGAGGTCCCTTCTCCAGAGTGAGCCCTTCCCCCTGCCCCAGTGCATGGGCCTCCCTAAAGGGGACTAAATATAAGGAAGCTTGAGAGGAAGGGAAGCTTCTTCCTTCCTCCCCCAGCTGCCTGCTGGTGCTGGGTCTGTCTCTATGCTTGGATCTATGAAAGGGGGGGCTGGCTTATTTGACATTCTGAAACTTCCCCTGGATCTGTTATTTCAATAAACACTTTCCTCCCCAAATTGTCCCTGGTTTGGAGATTCATCCCAGAAGTGTGTGGCTGACTACGACAAAGTAATGCTTGGAAAATATTTCATGTTATAGATTAGACTGTATCCCCTCAAGTATTTCTTTGTCGAAGGCCTAGTCCCATGGTGGCTATCTTCAGGCCTTTAAAAAGAAAGTCAAGCTCACCCTAATAAAATAATCAAATGTGACTGGCATCTTCAGAAGAGGACCAAGATCCTCGAGGGAGACTCAGGTGCAGAGAGAAGGTCACATGGGGACACAGCCACAGCCAGAAAAGAGGCCACATACTCTGCAGGCACCTTGACCCTGAACTTTCAGACTTCAGAACTCAGAAAATAAATTTCTATCATCGCCATACAAATACTGTGACCACAGTTCTAGCACACATTTCCAACCTCAAGATTATAATGCTATTAATTTAAATTGTTTTGTTAATTTTTTTTCTCATTTACAAACCTTATTTCAAATTTCAAATTATAATTCAGGGAAAGTAGGGTTTCAATGTTATATTTTTTTATAAATGTTAGCTATTTGGTCCAGAATAGTTTTTGTAAAACCCAGTCAATCCACTGATTTGGCATAGTGCTGGGTAAATTCCCACGGGTTAACAATTGGGTTTGATTTTAGACCCTGATCTCTTCTACTGATCTTTCTGTTTATTCTGAGGTTGGGAGCACAATGGATCACACTGTCTTGCCACACCTTCATAAAGCAATTTAACATACCACAGGTAAATCCCCACTCATTACTCTTGCTTCTCAGAATATTCCTGGATATTTCTAAATATTTAGTCTACCAAATAAATAAAGATTAAATTGTCATGACACAAGTAATAGGATTTCTGTGTTATATTTGAATAGAAAACTCAGTCTTTACCATATCTGCCCTCTCAACAGATATGTGTTGTCTCTCCCTTCTCATGCTGTTTTAGATCCCTAGCTTGGTGAGTTGGTTTGTATTTTATCTTCACACAGGTTTTCTATATTTCTCATGAATTTATTCTTCGCAGCCCTTGGAGTGGGCCTGGACTTTGCAGGGATATATAAAATGCCCTTCTGTGTAGGTTTGAGTCTGAAACTTAACCCTCTTTCTCATACCTGGCTTATTTCTAAAATCACTGTCCTTAAAGAACTTTGATGGGCTTACTGACCATTTTGTTCTTGAAAATTCTATGGCATAAAAGATAGAACGGGAAATCTTGGAATGAGAGGTTTCTCCCTGCTTTACCACATCCCCCTTGTCACTGATTCTTAGTAGCAGCAAACAGACCTGGGTAAACTGTAGTCGCTTAGCAACAAATAGGACTAGCTCCTCCCCTCCCCAGTCTTCTAGAAATGACAGCTTAAGCCTCAGGGCTCTGAGAGGAAATATCAGTTTGAAAGCCCAGTAAAGAACCTTCTTTCTTACTCTGCCTATGTATACTTTCACTGTCCTTATTCACCAGGTCCCAAATTTCGGTCCCAGGATGGATTTAGGAAGCGATGTCTCATCACACATGGAAGAGAGGTGGGATGCTTGGCCTAGAACTTAACTCAGAGAAGACAGGGTTCCAGAAATCCTCAGCTCCCTATGCTTCTGAGCTTACTTGTTGTCAGGATCTCAACCTTCCTCATAAATATACAACCTTCTAGAAGACCGTTTCTATCATTCAGTGTTCTCAGAGCAGGGACCAGGGTCAGGGACTGTTTCCTGCAACAAAGATACAATTTTCCCTGTCTATCCCTCAATGCCTCCCAAGCCCCACCCCTTGCATCCTGTGGCAGGTTGGACTCAGCCATTGACAACAGGGATAAAAACAATGCAGTCAACTGCAGCAGTGTGAGGCATCCTCTTCATCTTTTAGGGACTTTAACTCAGGTAAAACCATATCCTTGGCTCTAATTCAGAAAAGAATTTCAGGGCAAGCCAGTATGAGGCAGAGTTAGGGGTTTATTAAGAAAGCTTTTCTTTTTTTAATTTATTGTCCATAATGAGTTACAACATTTAGTGGGCAAACAATGAGTTGTTATCCCCAATTCCCCACTGCCCTCCCCTCCCCCCTCAACTGGATAACCTCCTTCATGGGTCGTCTGTATCAGTCCTCGTGACAGGGGACCATGGATAGCCTAGTATTCAGCCAGGTTCTCCTGGCCATGCCTCTGGATAATCTCCCCCACCAGGGCTCTCACAATCTTTAAAATTGGTCGAATTTGAAAGCTGTTGATTGTCTCCCCCAGGCCCAGGCTCCTCCATTACACAAGTGCTCCTTTGTTGGTTCGCTATTCCCTCCCATAAGAAAACTTTTTTTTTTTTTTTTGAGGTAGCATCTCGCTCTAGCCCAGACTGACCTGGAATTCACTGTGTAGTCTCAGGCTGGCCTTGAATTTACAGTATTCACAGTGATCCTCCTACCTCAGTCTCCCAGTATTAAAGGCATGCACCACAATGCCCAGCAGAAATAATTTCAATACAGATTTTAAAGATATAGGTTAAGAGCAATGAAGAGGTGCTCAGCAAGAAATTAGGACACACCTGAGAGCATGGTTGTCAGGACTCTAAAGAAAGTTACATTTCATTTGTCACTATCTCCATATATACCATTTTCATATCTAACCATATTGGTATCTCCTAAGAGATTTGAAGGAGCCCAAGTGAGACCACACAGTGTGCTTCCAGTCAGGCACCTGACAGGATTACAACTGATAAAATAAAAATATACATCAGAAGGATACTTGAAGCTAGAGCAAAATTACTATAAATAAAATTAATATTCTTGTTTGAGATTCCCAGAAAAATGTCTAGGAAAAGGAATGAAGCTGATGCAGTCAGCTTTCTAGTTGCTGCGCAGGAAGAACCCAAACAAAAGCGGCTTG
>PVHP010012788.1:16180-42414 GCA_004024765.1 Zapus hudsonius
TCTGCCACAGCACTGCAAACAGCGGCAGGAAGGTGTGCCAAATACTGGCAAGGGGAAGCTGGCTTATAACCCCATAAGCCTGCCCCCAACAACACAGCTTCATCGAGGTTGTAAAACCCAAACTGCCATCAGCTGAGGATCGATCTATCAGAACACATTCAATTGTTTGTGGGGGACACCTGTATCAAACCATGACAGAAGCCCTACCCAAGGTCATGTAAATTCAAACCTTAAGCCTACTTCATTGCTACTTTTAACATAAAATATCTACATGCAAAATAAATATCATCTCCATCTTGACATCCTTCACAGAAAAAAAAGTTAATTGTGTGGAAATTCTTGCTTCTCACCTGGTGAGAGGCTACAATCAGGCTCCAAGGTGAAGGGCTCCTTTCTCATCCTATCTTCCCACAATTTTTCCTGTCTTTCTTTCCTGCCTCATTTTCTCTCTCTGAGACCTTGCTCCTTACATTTAAGGGTTGACAAAGACCTAAGTTCTGTTTTCTACAACTTCTTTGGGCTGACTGGGGTATAGGCTCTATCTATCCAGGGATCACATCTCAACCTATTGGATCTGAGAGAGGCATGAAAGGTCAGAGCTTAGAGATTAAATAGGCATCATTTGAAGGGAATCTGGAAGAGGTTATGTTATTATCTAAGACATCAAATCACATAAGCAGTACAACATACAGGAGAGTGTTATGTCTGAGAGTATTATCAAAAAGAAGTAATGGTGCTTCTTTATCATGATGTACTGACGATTATGATACTAGTCAATGATTAAAATTTAAGGAAGAATCAGACAGATTCCATTTGGGTAGATTAATCATGTCTGTGGCAGCTTCTGAAACTGTGCACTTCATGTTCTGCTTCTAGGCATTTTTCATGCTTCTAAAACCAATACCGGGTATTAGTAAAACAGCCGTTTTGTTAATCCAAGAAGAGAAGGTTTTTTTTCTTTTTAGTTATCTTCTTTCAAAAGTTTGAAAAAAAAAGAAATAAAGAAAGATTTTGCATTTCTACTATTTGGTCTTTGCTGTGTGGAATTCAGCTCAGGCATTTTTTTCATTGTTTAAGTGTGAAGAGTTGGTCCACCCTTAATGGTGGTAGTAATCTGTTTAACAAAAGCAGCTTTAGCAACCTAAAATCAGCCCCTGTGCCAGTAACTTTGAACTCCCTTGATTTTTTCCAACCTTTAATTGTACATCCTTCAGTTTTGTATTTTCTGCCAAGCACACACTCACTTTTAAATTTAACTTTGATCAAACTCTCTAGGCGTGGGCAGCAGAATACAGCCAACCTTTATGCCAGGAGCCTAGCTCCAACAAAGTTCTCAGCTGTTTTTCCTTACCTTTTGAAAGTTCATAAGCCAATGCAATTCTGTCTACACTTAGCATTTTCAAACACTCATAAGAATAGTCCCTAAAACTTGGCTTCCCACTCTATAGGGCTTCTGCAGCTACAAGCACCAAGTCCTGCCCCCATTCATCTAGCACAATTTGTTTTCTAATATTGACAGATTTGTTACACAACAGCACTCAAACTCTCTTATAGCACATGTTAGTTGGCAATGCAGGTGTGAGGAGAAAGTTTATGAGTCCCATGAAAATAGGAGTAGCTTCAAGTGCCCTAAGGAGGCAGGTTGGGAAAGCAGGAAATGCTTTAGCACGTCAGAATCAAGACCTAAAAAAGGAGTCATTATTTAGTTGGTTTTGGATAGAAAGTGTGTTGATTAATGATGTTAGCTCATCAGGGTATGACCCAGAATCTTTTCATTTAGACACAATCTTAGAGTGCCTCTCCTGGAGCAATAACTCCAAGAGCAACAGAGCATTGGTGGATAAGTTCTTATGACATCATTCTCCTAAACAAGCTCTTCCATCTGATCTACGCATGGAGTATGGATGACCCTAGGAGATTTTTGTCTTCAGGGCCAGTTGCCCTCATTAAACTTTAGTTAGGTCTCTGACCAGAAAACTGAAGAGTTGAGAAATGAGAGAAGCATAAGTCAGAAGAATAAGGCTGAGCAGAGAAACAGTATTCAAGAAAAATCTGCCAATGATGCTTTGGCTGGATCCCAGATGAGCCCCCAAAGATGTCAGTAGCCACAGGAACTGAGACACAGTTCCATAAGGGACAATGAAGCAGTCCCTTAAGCTTTTAGGGAATTTAACTCAGGTAAAACTAAATCCTTGACTTCAATACAGAAAAGAACTTCAGAACTAGCCAGTATACAATTTTTTTTTTAATTTTCTTTTCTTTCTTTTTATTTATTTATTTTTTTTAGGTAGGGTCTTACTCTAGCCCAAGCTAATCTGGAACTCATTCTGTAGTCCCAGATTGTCCTTAAACACATAGAAATCCTCTTACCTCTGCCTCAGGTGTGCTAGAATTAAAGGTGTGAGCCACCATGCCACAGGGCTAGCCAGTATGAAGCAAAGCCAGGTTTATTAAAAATAAATATTTAATATAGATTTAAAACATAGAGGTTAAGAACAAGACAGAGGTACTCAAGAAGCAATCAGGACATACCTGCCAGCATGGGTATATCTTCTCTAAGAGAGCACCATGTTTCATTGTCTATAATAGTCATATGTGCCATTTTCATAGGTTTTCAAGGTATGAGCTCCAAAGGGTTTTTCAGGAACCCAAACAAGATCACATTGTGCTTCCTTATGGACATCTGAAGGGATTACAATTGATAAAGTAAAAAAAAAATCTAAGTCACAAGGATGCAGAAAGCTAGGATAAAAGTATTGTAAAGAGAGTTAATCGTCTTGTTTGAGATACCCAGAAATGTCTGGGAAAAGGAATGAGGTCCTACCCATGGTCATATGCATTCAGAACATAAGCCTAATCCATTGATATTTCAATATAAAATACCTATATGTGAAAGGAAGATTATCTCCATATTAGCATCCTGCACAGAAAATGTGGCCATTGGACTGAAATTCTTGCTTCAACCAGAGTTTAGGATAAAGGGCTCTTTTCCCTTCCTGAGTCCCCATAATTTTCCTTGTCTTTCTGTCCTTCCTCAGATCCATGTAGTTATTCCTTTTCTGCTGTACTTCATTTGTACCGCAATTATCAGTTTACTCCAGCACCATTCCACCATTCAATATCATCATGTCATTTCCCAAATACAGAAGTTGAATCTGATCCTTTCTAACAACATTTCAACCAGCATGCAAAGAAAATGGTCACTAAGTTAATTTAGTTAGAAGTCTGTCTGATCAGTTGAATCAAGGATGGTCTACTTTGACGATAAAGTACATGGCCCTCCTACCTGTGATTGAAATATTATTGAAAACAGCAACTGTGATTGGGAAGGAGAAACTGGAGCAAGATAGCTTTTTGTAGGCAGTAAAACGGGTATGGAAGCCCAAAGAGAACAAAGAAATGCCATCCAGTCTGCCCTGGCACAACCAGGACCTCCCTCTTAATTCAGTCTCATCTAAGAAGGCTGCAAGCAACACTCCCCTCAGTTTGGCATACCTGGGTGGGCTGGCTCCTCCTGAGTCAGCCCCTTAAGAACATGAACCAATCACAGGTCTCTCCTTATACACCTGAATCTAAAAACAAGGCTCACCCTAATTGGATGTTTGATTGGTATCAAGGAGCCTAACCACCTGTGTTCTCTTCCTTCTGAGCACCAGTGTCTAAATCTCTCTCTCCTCTTCCCATTCTGTCTGGGAAGTGGGGGTTGGAGGGAGATTGCATTTCTTTCTTCCTGAGGATTTTCCTGCTTGTCTCCTGCATATACCTTATTTTGGGATGCTTTTTTTGTTCTTTCTTTGATCTGAGTCCTTCACTATTTCTTAATCCTCTCTAGCCTTTTATGTGAAGGGTATGCTTTGGTTCATAAACTTTGTCTATCCCTGGAGATTTCTCTGTGATGGAAGTTCTTTCCCTCTCCCTTCTCCCCTCTCCTTCTCCCTCTCAAGCCCATGAAGGAGGAGAAATCTCCTCTGACTTGAATCTTTCAGCTATCCTTCTCTTGGATCTTATTTCCCCTACAATAAACCCTATAGTTTACCCTGCTCAGAGTCCATTTTATCCATTATTTGGTAAATCAGATAAGGGCCCAAAAGCTGGTGTTCACATTCTGTCCCTAAACACCAGAATCCTGCATCAATTGGACAATAGTGATTAGCTATTCTATCATACTATCCTTTACTTGAATTTATAAACCATTTTTATACACTTTACAGACTTTTTTTTAGTTTTTATCTGCTAGATAATCTGTTAAATAAATTTTGGTCCCATTTCATTAGATTTAATAATAGCAATGTTTGATTAAATCATTAAACTAAGTATATTAAATTATTGTATTACTTTCTCATTGCTGTAAACTTGACCTGAAGCAACTTAAGGATGGGAAGGGGTTCTTTTGGTTTCTAAAGTAAGTTTCATGGTGGGGAACTCATGAAGGAGCACAAAGCAGAGCTGTTCACATTGTATTCACTGTCAGGAAACAGAGAATACACAGGAAGTTGGGGCTGGGCTATGAAACATCAAGGTCTGTGTCCTGTGACTTACTTTCTCCAGCAAGGCTCTGAGGCAGTTTGGGGGTAAAAGCTTTCCTTCTCCAGTTAAACTAAAAGTGGCTAAAGGCCATAAATATCCTTGGGCCTTTAAAGGATAATCTCTTTTTTTTTTCTTCATCTCTTTTATCCTAGAACCACACCAAAGGATATGAATAAGTGCCTCTGTTCTTATCTCTTCCTTTCCTAGGAGAGAAAGGAATATAAAGGGATTAGTCCCTTCCAGAAAGCCTAATGCCACCCCAGACAACTGGCATCAGGAGTGAACATACCACTTCAGCCTCTCATCCAGAAGACTCCCTGAAAAGCCCCAACCTGAGTCTGTGGGACTGCCTCCCCATGCTCTGAGAATCCCCTCTTACCTTCCTGGGCAATGGCTCTGTATTCATCCTTCTCTTAGGCATTCCATCTCCTAGTCTCTAGGCCTTTCCTCTAATGAAATCTGCTTAAACTTTCTCCTTTGGTCTGTGGATTTCATCCATTGAAATTCACAAGACAAGAAAGGGTTTTGCAGGCCACGACTCAGTGAGAGCTTTGTGTGACCCCTGAGCTTCAAGACCCTATTTTCAGAATTATTACCTACACAAGAGCTGAGATAAAGCTCCTACACTCTCAAAGACACCCCAAATTCCCACAGCAGCTCCGCCTAAAGGTTCCACAATCTTTCCGAACAGTGCTACCAGCTGGTGGGATCAAGTGTCCAAACCCAGGAGCTTATCAGGGACATTTTTCATTCAGATCACAAATACTTTGGCAAAACAACCATCACTTATAGAATAAGGTCTGAGTTATGTGCTGTCATTATTCCTTTGTGAATAACACACATTATCATTTAATCCTCATGTATTGGCTGTTATTCCTATGAAATGAATGAGGCCACTGAGGCTTAACCAGAATAAGAAGCTTTTCAAGTAGCCCCTCTAGCACCCTGTGGACTAGGGTGGGAACCTAGGCTAACTGACTACAGAGGGCAAGGGTGTTTCATTTTTTAATCCTTCTTAATTTGAGTTTTCAATGCTCTATGCTCTTACCGTTGTTTATTTATTTATTTTTGTCATAGTCAATATTCTACCCTCTCTGGTAAATTCATTCTTATCCCTCTCTCTCCTCCACAGATCCAGATCCAGCCTCTCTATATGAGGGGGATTTCCTCCTTCACCTGAAGCAACTCAGTTATTTTGAAAAAGCCACATCAGAGAAACAAAGTGAGCCTGGGCTGGGTACTCTCTTTACATTCCAGAGATGCCAGCAAGGCCTTGGAATGCTCTGGACTGCAGGAGGAAAGAGGCTCAAAGGCCCTCTCATTTCTCAGAGGGAGCCTGCCTGAACTTCCCAGTCTTCTCTCTCCGATATTAGCAGGATCTGACAGAATTTTCCACACTTCCTCTGAGTGCTACACCTTCTAAATCTGGTGTCTCCCTTTAATTTGGTTCTAAGTGATGCTTTATTTGAAATAAAATCCTTGACAGTTGTGGTCTGTGCTTTGCATTGTTCCCAGAGTCGACAGGAGCCCTTCCATACCACTCCTCACAGCCCACTTTTCCACAACCTGTCCTCCAGGTCCTTGCTTTCATTTGATAAAAGAGTTACTATTTTGTCTGGGGATAGAATGTGTGCTCTTATCCTGTCAGCATTCTAGAACTGTTAGCTTCCTTTTGTTTCATCCTACTTAAGATAATCTTCTACTTATTCCATCTACAGGAGGAAACATTTTTTTAGCCATCCATTATCACCTTTAAAATTATGAGGAATAAGTCATCATCAAAGCTATTTTTTTTCTGCACACTGATTCTGTTTAACAAGATGCCTAAATGGTAAATAGGAAAGAAAATAATCTGTGACAAATGTAAATTAATATTTTATACAATAAAATCATTAGGTATATGTATACATTGTAAGTTAATACTTATCTACCAGGAATCTAAATGTCATTATAAATGGCATGTATTCATCAAAACATCTATTGAGACCAGGAAAAACATTAAAAGAACATTACCGTGTTATAATGGCTCAGAGTTCACCAGTTTCTCGTTTGCAGATTGTATTCTGGGATGTAGCAATGAATTAGATTCTGGATGTCTGACAAAATTTCACTGACTCCAGTAACAGTCAATGGAAGTTTCACATGAGCCAGATTGTGTTCCTTAATTTATTTAAACAGTAAGTATGAATTTGGACTAATAGAAGAGAAATTGATTCAGGTCAAGCAGTTTATAATTAATATTTAAGCCAATAAACATGCTTGAAAGTTCAATTCCAGAGGTTATACAAAATAACAACAAGTAATTTAAAAATTAACAGAGTACAAGCTCATTGAATCACGTATTTTACTAAAAGAAAAGTAACTATGAAAGTGTGATTATGTCTTCTTTTCAAAGTACGTTAAGGGCCAACTGAAAAATGCTCATGGCACATGTGGAATCATTAGTATACCATTCATGGTATTCTACTAGTAAAAGTAGAAACAGATGAACATAGATAGATAGAGTAGAAATATATAGATAGATATAAATGTAGACATATGTTAAGAGAAATGATAGAATTAATTTTATTAATGCTTCATAAGCTAGTATAAAAACCCTTTATTTCTGCTACAGATAATATAGCAGTAAAAAAAGACTACATATTATATGTACTAAATCTCATAAAACAGAATCCTTTCTCCCTACTTGTATCCTATAGAGGTGGGAGGTACAACATGGTCAGAATTATTTCTGGTTTTGCAACATCAATTATATATATATATATATATATATATATATATATATATATATATATATATATATATATATATATATATATATATATATATATATATATATACACATTAAGATTATGTTTTTACCAGTAACTGCTTTCCACATATCTGGGAATTTGGTATAATTTTCATAAATGAGGCAGCTAATACAGTTTTATGCCATAACTTTCCCCAAAATAGCACAGTACCTTCTAAGAACATCCTAGACTGTGAGTAGATTGAGTGCCACACAGGAAATTCTATCTGTGCTCCATGGGTAAAATAAAAATATTACAAGATGTGTTAACCCACAGAAATGAAGTTAGGAAGTGAAAAAAGAGAATAGAGAAAATAGAAAAAAATATTCAAAAAGATAAATGACAACTATATGTTTGCACAGGAACCACTCTGGTTTTAATGTGAAATATTTTCACTACTTTCTATTTTTTACTTCATACATCTTCCAGAGATGAAAAAAAATAATTTTAAAATGTCAACATATTGTTGAAAACTGTCCTTATGTCCTCAGTGAGAGAGCAATGAACTCAGACAGTTCATATCCAATTGTGGCTTAAAGATTCTTATATTCACTTTCTCATAAATATGGTCCATGTCTATTTTCTGTATAATTTTTTATGATGAATAATAGTAAATTATTTTGTGGCTCTTTTTTTAACAACTGTAATTATTTTAACACTTAAAAATTAAGGTAGAGTGTGTACCATATTTTGGAAAAGAATTTAAAATTTTTATTTTGGCTTGTTAATATCAACTTTGAAGACTCAATATATTGGTCCTCTCCCCACTTCTTTTTTTAACTTAGAGTGCCTTCTCAAAGATAATATTTTCAAAAATGTGTATATTATGGGGCTGAGGAAATGGCTTAGCTGGTAAGAGTACTTGCTATGTAAGCACAGAAGCATTAGAAGGCCCGAGTCACCCTAAGTTTGATTCCCCAGAACCCATGTAAAAAGCTGGGCATGTCCATGCAGGTGTGCAGACGCTGTCCTGTGGAGAGAAGAGACCAGATTACTGGGACTTGCTGGTCAGCCAGCCTGGCTGAAAATGACAGCTTCAGGTACATTGAGAGACACTATCTCAAGGAAACATGTGGATGAATGAAAATAGAAAGACACCTGACATTCCCTTCCTTCAACCCCCACATGTACGTATGTGGGCTATGCATCTTGCACACCCATGTGCATGCACCACACATCCATGAAAAATGCACATGTTATTTATTATTCAATTCAACCTGGTAAATTCCCTTGAAAACATGACTCCTGAGATGCATATGTCCCAGCAACTACGTGGCATGTGCCAGTGAGAAGAAATGTAAGGATTTCAAATTGATTAAGAATAATATTGCCTTATATTTTAGAAGTCGAATATTTCTAACTTGCCCTTGTGCTACCAAGACTGAAACTGGCCATGATATAAAAAAAGGGAACTAGTGAAATCTGATTTCACTAGCTATGTGGCTATTTGAGACAAATAGCATGCAATAATATAACATGGAGGAAATAGTGACACAGAATAAAAGGACTACTGCTGGTTAACAAACTGATGTTCAAAGCACAAGGTAAGTACTGTAGGTAACAGAAAGTGATGATGAAATACAGTGAGGTAGCTAAGTGTGAAAAGGGAGCTGTGGCAAATTAGAGTGAGTTCTGTCAGAAAAAAAGAAAGCTAATTGCTTTCCCCCATTTTTATGGAATAATTTATTTAAAATTTCATAAATATTTGTAAATATGTCTGATTTATACTTATTCCTAAATAGCCTCATTCACCTCCATGTCTTTAAAACCATTACATACAAATAACATAAAACGTGGTGTTCCAGTCTCAACTACTCCTCTGAATTCCACTTTGTCATTTCCAGCTTCCTAGTTGGCATTTATACTTGGAAATTTCAAAATAACATCTTCTTTTTTGTTTGAATGAAGGAACAGTTTATTGGGATGCATGGTTTGAGAATATGTTGGGGAAGGCATAAAGGTGGGAATGTGAAGTGTCTGGTCATATTACATCTGTCTGTAGTCAGCCACACGCCGCTGGGATGAATCTTCAAACCAATTTGGGAGAGGAAAGTATTTATTGAAACTACAGATTGAGAGGAAGTTCCATAACAGCAAAAGAGGCTGGCCCTCTTTCACAGGTCCAAGCAGAGAGAAAAACCCATCACATACACCACACACAAAAAACAGCAAACACACAGGAGAGCCAAGGAGAGAATTTCTTCTCCTTTATATAGCCTTAGGGCAGGGTCTTACAACCCTATCCCAGACTTAATGGCTTCCAGAGTCTCTGGAATTTCCATCCTGCACACAGGAAAGGATGTTTACTTCCAGCTTCTTTGAGCTTCTTTACATCCTGCATCTTGCTGAGAGGCTGCCTTCCTGTAAACATCCTAAGAAACCCACCCAAGACAATTAAAAAGAACTAAGTTGACAACAAAACCTAACCATCAGAACATCCATAGTGAAAAAGCAGAGAGACGAATGCCTGTGGCTTTTCAATACTACCTTTTCCTTTTCTCCTTTTATTCAGTCTGATTTTCCTCTTTGCAATTCAAACAGGCAGTGAATGGCTCATTGTTTTCAGTGTCCTAATCAAAACCTTGACATCATCCTTGACTTCTCATTTGCTTGCCCTTGAATCCCCAAGGAAGGCCCATATGCTCTGTGTTCAAAGATACTCAGTGAGATGACTCCTCAGAGCACCAGCCTTTACATTTCCCATTTTGTCTCTGCCCTGGGTGATTGCTGAAAGTCTTTACCTGTCTCTCTGCTTCCCTTGTTGTTGTTGTTGTTATTGTTGTTCTTCTTCTTCTTCTTCTTCTTCTTTTTCTTCTTCTTATTATTTTCCTTCTTCTTCTTCTTCTTCTTCTTCTTCTTCTTCTTCTTCTTCTTCTTCTTCTTCTTCTTCTTCTTCTTCTTCTTCTTCTTCTTCTTCTTCTTCTTCTTCTTCTTCTTCTTGTCTTTACACCACAATTTGAGATTCTTTCAGGAATTAAATTTGCAAGCACAAAATAATTCCCCAGAAACTTTCTGTAACAAGATAATCTTAGTGAAAAGACTACAGTATTCTTCTACACTGTAGATGTAGCATCTTTCTCCATCTCTGAGCACGCACATCAATATCATCGCGAGCTCTAGCGCCCTTCATTGCCATCCAGCATAATGTACGTATTTATCTATGCCTCTACCATGAAGGGAAGGCCTTGTTCTTCACAGAAGCATAAACTGTGGCAGGTGCACAGTTGTTTAAATATAAATGGATGAGTGATAATTAAATCTTAAATATGAATGGATGGGGATTGTTAAATCTTAAATCCAGGCATGCAGTCTTGGAACTATGTTTTTGCCATGCCATAGGTTGACTTCTGGACTGATGGTAGAGCACAAAGAACTCAGGTGTCACAACAGGGTGTTTCAATTCCATTTTTCAGGGTAAGAGTCTACTGAGAGGCTTTAAAGGAAACAGTGACACAATTAGACTCACACTTAGGAAAGATGCTTTGCTAGAATATTTTGGATAGACACAGAAAATCTGCAATAGTGCAGTGAGAGATGCTGGTGTCCAGGAATAGAGATGGGACAGAAATGGGTCATTAGAATATTATTTATAGGGTAGATTCATTAGGAATCATGGCTGATTGACTGATGGAGAATAAGTGGAGTGAAAAAATTCAGATATGTCATATATTCTACTGTCTACAATAAAAATTAGCAGTCTTTGGGAAATGAATTTAGTGAGTTTAGATGTCAATAGAACATACATATGAAGATATGATAAGCCTACCCAGGGAAAAGAGCTGTCCAAGGAGAGTAAGAAAGAATGGTTGGTAATAATTAGCAAAGTTGACTGTTGTTTGTCCAGAAAGAAGTGAGCAGCTTCCTGAAGTGCCTAATACATTCTCAAGAAATGCTATGTACCAGGAGACACTGCATGAAATTACATCATCATTCAAAAGAGCTAATGTGTAAAGCCACCAAGTATAGAGTAGACAGACAAGCTGGAAAGACATAATGGGTTGATCAATACAATGTCATGCTTGGTATTAAATATGGTATATGATAAATAAGCAATAACGGATAGCAAGGTGCTGGGAAATGTCAAGCAGAAGAATGATGACAGGAGAAATAAAAGAAAGGGAAATGAAAGATCAGATAGGGCTCATGGTCTTATACCCAGTTTCCTTCAGTCTTTTCTCCTCACTAAACATATAACTATAACATTTGGAGTACTCTGACATCATTGGAAATTATTCCTTGTCAACATATAGGGAAAAATCCCAATAATGCTGGCATACTTCTATATGGGATTTAGCATGAATCTATTGTACACAGCCATTTTTTCTGTTAACTCTTTTAATAAAGAGACTAACTTTAATGGCAAAATCAGTTAAATTTTAGTAGTTGGTTCATAGTATTATTGCAAGATCTCTTAGACTTTTATTTTGACCACTGTAAATGCTATTTATTTTTGACTTAATTTTATATAGTAAGATACTCAGGATAAATGTTAAATTAACATTGAAAATTATCTTACGTAGCACCAGCTCACATTTATTTAGTAATTATTGTATACTTGGAAATCTTTTAACATAACAATGTATCAAATAACCCCTAAACCAGCTGTAGGAAGTCAACTCTATTATTACTGCTGTTTTGCAGATGAAGAAGCCAGGATTCAGATTTGAGTGTTTGAATTCTCCAAATGCTCAGTATCAAATCCAGCAATTCTTTCTGCTGGATTCCAGCACCCAGCAATTTCCTTTCAGTTATTCAGCCTCCAAGGTCTCATGCTAGCCAATCACTTACTAATATCCATTTTGTGGTTAGAACTAAATCTTATACCAAGAGTCATTTCCAGCACTTTATAGAATACAGCATTTTTTATATTTATAGTTGAAACAGATTCTGTTTGTGTTGTTTTCTGACCTGAACAATTGTACAGAAACTAAACTCAATCATGAAGCACTTACATATAGATTTTAATATGAAATAAATATAAAATTGTGATCAATATTTAATCTCTTACAAACAATGGGCTTCTTTCCATTTCCTGGTGAGAAAACCTCCAGAGACCTGGTAGCTGACAGGGCCGATGACTGGGAAGGGAACACAGCTCGGTCAAGTATCTCCAAAATAGTTTTTGAGCGCAACTCTCTTTGCACTGAGAATATTTAAAGCATGCATGACATACTTTTGGATTCATTTTGTTATATTTCACTTTTGTTTTTATAAATTTTCTATATTCTGTCATTTCTTAATTACTGATCAGTGTTTTTGTTTTTGGTTGATACATTTTTTTCTGACTATAATATTACTCTTAGAATGTCTTAAGAATAGAGATTGAATGTTTAGTGTTTAACATTTATATTTTATTTTGCTTTAGCATTTTATATATAAAGCAATAGTGAAATGTCTTCAATTTAAGCTTCCAAAGAAATAATTTCACATTTTTGAAATACGTTTTGGTATCATGTGCATTTGACAGACAAACACGGGGAAAATGCTGGAAATAAAGGACAAAACTAGGGTTTGGAGTGTCTGAATCAGGGTTTCATACAACCCAGGCTGGCTTTGAACCTACTACATACCAGAGGATGACCTTGAATATATCATCTTTCTGTATCTATCTCCAGAGTGCTATGCTGACTGGTATGTGCTACCAGTTGCTGCTGAGGATTGAACCCACAACTGTATGCATGCTAGGTGGGTATTCAACCAACTCAGCTGTCTCTTTGGCTTACTTCTTTTCTGTATTTGAAACCATGAATAAATTCTTGTATTTCAGATAAATGAAAATTCAGTGAAAATTAAATATATGAATGACGACTTGTATTATCAGTTCTGTACTAGGAAATGATAAGGGTAGAGAAATGGTAGGGAAATGCATATATATTCACAAAAACATAAAGTGAGATGTGACTATAATCAGCACTGCTCAGAAAAAAAAATATATTAGAAGAGAGAAGAGATGGCTCAGTGGTTAAGGCACCTGCTTGCAAAGCCTGATGGCCCAGGTTCAATTCCCCCAGTGCCCATGCAAAGCCAAAGGACAAAAAAGGCACCACTACTGTTTGTATCCAGAGTTTGCAGTGGCAAAATGCCCTGGCCTGCCTGTCCGCTCTCTCTCTCTCTCTCTCTCTCTCTCTCTCTCTCTCTCTCTCTCTCTCTCTCTCTCTCTCTCTCTCTCTCCCTCTGTGTGTCTTTCTCGGGTATATAAGTAAAAGTAAATATTATAAGAAGTACCTGACTGATCAAATCTTTCTGTACTAGTAGTCAAAATGGCATGTGATAATAGGAATGCTTGATTTAAAAGACTGTTTTTTATTAGTGTGTTTATTTTAAAATTATTATTTGATTTAAAAAGTAAGTAGAAGGTTTTGAGAGATTGCTCAGTGGTTAAACATACTTGCTTGAAAAGTTTGATGGACTGGGTTCAATTCCCTGGTAACCATGTAACACCAGATGCACAAAGCGGCTCATGCATCTAGAATTCCTTTGCAGTGCCAAGAGGCCCTGGAGTGCCTATTTTCTTCCTGCCTATTGCTCCCTCTCTCCCTCTACTTCTGCTTGAAAATAAATATATTAAAAAAACAGTTAGTAGAAGAAGGGCAGGAGGGAGAAACACTGTGAGATGCTAAAATCCTCAGCATCTTAACTATGGTAATGGATAACAGGAATGAAACAGGGGGTGAAATTGTAAAGTACTTCCCATACACTCATTCATACACCACACTCCTCACACACAAATACAGATAAAACTGAAAGGTCTGAATAAGATTATTTGGAGGTATCAATGTTAATCACATGATTGAAATATTGCCTTATAGTTTTGTAAAATGTTGTCTCCAAGAGAAAGTGAACAAAGTATACCACTGTGGATCGATCAGTATTATTTTTCACAATAGCAGATGAGCATATAATAGTCTCGATGACATGTTCAATGAAGGTTAATGCATAACTCTAAGTTAGTTGTGCTAATAGTAAAATAAAAGTCAAACTAATTTTTAAAAACCTACTCTTTATTTATTAAATTCCTTTAAAGGCCAAGGTTGATACTTTATTTGAAAACTACTTTAGGACAAGATATGGTACTGCTTGCTTGAAATGGAGACAAGAGGATTGGGGGTTCAAGTCTAGCCTGGGCTACCTCGTGAGACTCTTCATTGATTAAATTTCCTTTAAAGGGAAATGTTGCCTTTATTTCTTTCTAGAACAGTAAAAAAGCAATACATGCATCTATGTCTTACATGTGTGTGTGTGTGTGTGTGTGTGTGTTTTGATTCAGGGTCTCACTGTGTAGCTTTGGCTGGCATAGAAGTCACTCTATAGACTATGCTGATTTTGAACTCATATAGTTCCACCTGGTTTTGCCTCCCAGTGCTGAGATTACAGGCATGAGATGCCAAAACAGGCTTAAATATTTCAGTTTTGGAAAATTTTCTAACATATTTACATCCACAACAGTTCTCATTTGTTAATTTCTCATGTGTGTGCATATTTATTTCATAGGCATGTGACCGAAAAAGGGACCAGCCAGGTTTTATCTTTAATAGGCATAGAAATATTAGCTTTTATTGTAAAACAGCCAATTTGTTTCATTGTACAAAAAAGAAAAAAGAGGGTAATTTTGCATGATAAAAATGAATGGTTTCCAACTTGCATGATAATAGCAATATCAGAATAATACTGAAAAAATAAGTAAGAATGAGAAAAATTGTTAGACTGTACTAAGTAATTATTATTTATGAAAGTAATCCAAGTAGTTTAAGTTTATTAATGCATTTAAATTTATACTAACATTAAACTATTGATATTAATGATTCCCATTCTATAGATGAGAAACTAAAATTGAGAGAAATAAATGAATTCTTCCAAGATCAAATATCAAATTAGTAAGATGGTATATATGATATATGTAGTCAGAAATATCAAGGTCAAATGCAGTTAAGTATCAATACACATTAAAAGCAAGGCAGCATTTCTTTTGTCCTTTGGTTATCGTCACTTTTTCAGTATGCTAAAATTCTATTGTTAGTCCTTCTGTTTTCCAAGGTCAGGTCACACTTACTCTTTATTATTATTATTATCATTATTATTATTATTATATTAGAGGTCAGAATTCTAGATTAGACCTGGAACTCACTCTGTAGGCCAGTCTGGCCTTGAACTCACAGCCTCCTACCTCAGTCTCCCAAATACTGGGATTAAAGGAATGAGCCATCAGGCCTGGCTGATAAAAGGCCATATTAGCTGATGTCAAGGTCAAACTATTCAGATTTCCTTGGATTACATCCAAAGAACTCAAGGCTTGATGTAGTAATAAACTTTAGGCCTTCAGATAAATTGCCAGGACATCTTAGCAATTTTTGTGGTTTGTGGTGGCAGAAAATTGAGGCAGAAACAACAGCATCAGTATTTCCTATAAACAGAAAGAGAAGCAAGAAAACAAAGCAAATAAAAAATAATAAAATGATGTTTTATGCTTAGTATTTTCAAGAGCTCTGTAGTTATTAGTGTGTTAACTACAGCTAAGTGCTAATGAGTCCGGATGCATAAGTTTGACTTATTCACTCTACATTTATGAAGTACAGCGTTATGAGCAAAGAAGTATTTTAAAGGCTAGATGAAACATGCATGCAAAATCAATGTCAGAAAATTCCTTGCCTTAAGGAATTCAAAAGTCAGTAAGGGAAGATAGTAACATGTAGTAAGATTAAAATAAATGAGAACTGAAAGCCAACTCGGTAAGTACAAGCATAATTCAAAAGGGTCTCTCCATTATGATACTTAAATAATATAAAGTTAACAAAAAGCAAATTTGTCAGTTTACAAACCCAAAGATCCCTCGTCAATGAAGTTTCATGTAAAGGTTTCAACAGTTCTGTGGTGTTCAGCAGAGGTCAGTTTTGTTTCTCCAATTTGCTTACTGTTGTAGGAAATGTGTTCCAGACAAAGTTGAACTTGTACTTACAAAACATTTAACAATAACAGTGAAAAGAAGGTGCTGATGGAAGACAGAGAGGGAGAATAACTGTTTAAATTCCATCTTCAAAGCATCAACTGAAGTCTTGAGCTTCCTTCTACCTAGACTTCTGAAAGTTTGTGCAGAGCCAGGGCTAATCTGATCAGAGAATTTCCATGTTTTTGGATCACTTAAGCCTTGGTTTGCACTCTCTACTCATAAGAAAAAAAAAACATCCACTGTAAGGGAAACCTTGACAGTATTACAGAATAGCATTTGTTAATCAGGGCTCAATCTTAGGGAAGCTGGACTTGCTTAATTTCCTCTCAAGCATGTAGCTATTGACAAGGAAAGTAATGTAAAAAGAATCTGAGCGTTAATCATGTATGTACACTCAGTCTGCTTCAGGCACTCATATGGGCATTCCCAGTTATAAAACAGATTTCAGGATGCACTATAGGATCTCTTAGTAGATTAATAACATCATGGCATCATTGCCCTGGGACATGTCCCCACTTTTCCTAGCTCTCAACTTTCTCACTCAGGCTACATCACTAGTTTTCCTGGCTACTTTCTTCCCCAGCTGGCAGACAGCAGATGGATAGAAGGGCTTATTGGCTTCTATACTCCTGTGAGCCAATTGCCATACTAAATAAATATATACACATATGCGCATATATGTATATATTATGTGTATGTATATATACATGTATATAGCTGTTGGTTCTGTTTTTTTCTGGAGAACCCTTGATTTCTGAAATTCCTCTTCCTAAATCTTTTCTCTTGTTGGCAACTTAGTGACCTCTTCATACTCTTTATGCAGAGTAGAAATTGCCAAGAATTTCAACAAAATATCTACTCAGTGATAATTATGTTTTGGGCATTATTTCCATATGTAGAACCTATGCCTCTAAGGAACTTATATTCTAAAGGCATGGAGTTAAATGGCAAAGAGACAATCAACCACATGCCTTCATTTGGGGTTTATACATCCTCTTTGGACTGTCTGGCAACAAACTTCTTAGTTACTGTAAACTCACCTGAAGTCTGGCAGTTTCCCTTGTCTTTGCCTCCTGATGTTGTCCTTACCTAGTGTGGGGGGTCGAGGGGGAGATAAGGAAGGAACTTTAGTGGATTCTGGGCTCAATCTCATTATACATTCAGGAGAAATTATCAAGCTGTTGGGTCTATTGATAACAAACTGTATCTGAAATGAAGCCCAAAGTTCATCAGCCCCTAAAATATGTGCCCAGAGGGCAGCATTAAATTCTGACACTTAAGGAGGCCAAAGGTCATGCTTGCTTTGAAATCTTCTCATTCCAAGTGAGGAAAGGATTTTCATTATTCTAAAATCCTGGCTATAGAAGTGGTGTCATTTCATATAAATCTTGGAATTATTTCCTTCACCGATTGAAGTAGCATCCAATGCATGTGATTTTTTTTAAAAAAAAGATCAAAATGTAAACCAATACATTCAACTAAATTATTTTTTAATCTTTCAAAGGTAAATATCAATTATACAATTTTCTTTTTGTAAGATTGTAGTATTTTTTCTTATAAATGTAAAACTCTTCTAAAATGAGAAGTATATTTTAGATGTAATGTCTGAGAAGAAAGAAAATGACCATACATTGTTACTTATTCTCTTCTTACTATGAAGCTATTGGACAGGAACTTAAAAATCCTATTCCATAGTCCAGAGACTCTTAAGATCTCAACAATAAAGCACACTTAAAACTCACCCACCATGACTCAGGGAACTGAGCGGAAGAGGGGGCGGAAAGAATGTAAGAGCCAGGGTGGAGGAGAATATCCAGAGACAATGCCCCCATCAACAACAATATACAGACAGGGGGAACTGGCTACCTCTAGAGCAATTCATAACCCCCTACCCCATGGACTGACCCAGTATGCCCACCGAGGAGGATCCCCACTGGATTAGGGACAGGGAGGGAAATGGGAGTACCATCATAAGATTTGCTCATACAATGTATCTAATTATGGATAATAAAGATATTTTTAAAAATCCTATTCCATGTATGAGCTGAATTTGGAATATGTTTCCTTTTTTTCTTTTTTAAAAATACCATATTTGTTATGTTGAGTTGATCAGATTAAAAAGTAAAAGTTTTTCTAACCTTCATATCAGATGAAGAAGAGACTTAAGTGCATTGACATAATGTGTTGCCCTTCATAGATCATCATAAAGCTGACACTCTGTCAATACCACTCAGCTTTGAGCTGAGCAGTGATGACAGCTTGATCCTGAGCTGTCACAAGGAGCCTGAGAACATGCTATGTGGGAGATGGGTCTAAAAGCTTTGTTGCAAATAGGACCCAAACCGATTTTGGTACATTTGAGTGGGAGTCAAAGTACTGGTAAAAGGCTAACTTTGCCCAAGTGATGAAATACATGCTGTCTCTATGACAGTTACTGAAAACTGGACATGAATGACACTGGCCGATAGTAGTCTTTCCTCCAGGAGCTTCAAAAGTGTTCTGTGTGCATTTGCAGAAAAATCTCTCTGGGTTAAAAGAAGAAAGTTTTAGAGTTTTTAACTACAATTAAGTTTTTAAATATTTTATTTATTTACTTGCAAGCAGAGAGATACATATGAAGAGAGAGAGAGAGAGAGAGAGAGAGAGAGAGAGAGAGAGAGAGAGAGAGAATATGGGCACACCAGGGGCCTCTAGCCACTGTAAACTCCAGATACATGTGCCACTTTGTGCATATGGTTTATTTGGGTACTAGGGAATTGAACCAGGGGCCTTAGGCACTGGAGACAAGTGCCTTAACCACTGAGCCATCTCTAGAGCCCATATACTTATTTTTATCTCCAAAGAAGTAAATTGTAATTTACTGAGTTAATATGTGAGTTAATTATATAAGAATGCCATTATAAGGGATTTTGGGGGCTGGATAGATAGCTTAGAGGCTAAAGGTGCATAAGAGTTATTCATTCATTCATTCATCCACACAGCTGCTTACAGCTACATGAGATTTTTAGATATCCCAGGTACATTTTTATTGGTCTCTGAAGCCCTGTTCTTCACCCTTTTTCACCTTTCTCCTTGCCTGACAGAATGACTGCAATATGTTACATCCAGGAGGCCTCTTAACTTTCATCTTCTGGTGGGTGACATTTTCTGTGGTAACCACAGCTATGCTGCCTAATAGAACCCTACAAAAGACAACTAGTACAACCTTGTATAGTACAGGTATTCTTTTAACAATCTGTGAAATAGAAATTATTGTTTTTTACTTGAGGCAATGTCTTCTCTATCTAGCTCAGGCTGACCTAGAACTCACTCTGTAGCCATAGGCTGTTCTCAAAGTTACACTGATCCTCTTAACTCAGACTTCGAAATCATAGGATTGTAGGTTGTAATTATTTTCTTCAAAAGAATCATGCTATGGAGGAAACCTTTGAAAGGGATTTTTGCAGTCATTTCTACTTTCATGTATCTTATTGTAGCCAAAACATTGTAAATAAATGTGCTATCATTTTTATTTGAGAGAGAGAGAGAAACAGATACAGAGAGTGAGGATGGGTGAGCTAGGACCTCCTGCCACTATTTCATGAGCTATAAACACAGCATGATCCTCTATGTCCATCTGGTTTTATATGGGTGTTGGGGAATTGAACCCAGGTCATCAGGTTTTGCAGCCTAGTGCCTTTAACCTCTGAGCCATCTCTGCAGCCCAAATGTGCCATCTTTAACAGACACCTTCCATGGCTGGGGAGATGGCTAGGTGATTAAAGGTAGTTGCTTGAAAAGCCTGTGTCCTTGGTTCAATTCCTCAGTACTTACATAAAGTCAAATGTACAACATGCCACACATGTGTCTGGTTTGTTTGAAGTTCCAAGAGACCCTAGCATGTGCTCACTTGTGCTCGTTCTTACTCTCTTAAAGAAAAAAATTTAATTTAAAAATGAAAAATTGAATTAAAAAACACCTTTCATATCCATGTACCAAGAAGATTTGCAAGCAGGTTTGCTTAAAAGTATTTAATATTTCAGGTTTGAAAAATATTTGTTAAAAATAAAATGGCCAGCCTTGGTTACTTTGTGGGAACTACTAACTGACATCAGAGATCTTTGTATTTTACAAGCAGCATTTCAACAAAACTTGTCCATAACATTGTAGGCAGTATTAAAAATCATATGCATTTTAGTGCAGAGAAATAAATATATGTATTACATATGTATATATGTATATGAACATTTTCATTTGGCTCTACCTCTGATTATTAGAGCTCTTTAACTGTGAAAATTATCAATGAAGGCATTACAATAAACTGAATTTCCAAACATTTTTCATTGCTTCAAGAGAAAGTTTTTTTTTTTTTTTTTTTTTTTTTTGAGGTAGGGTCTCGCTCTAGGCCAGGCTGACCTGGAATTCACTATGTAGTTTCAGGGTGGCCTTGAACTCACGGCGATCCTCCTACCTCTGCCTCCCGAGTGCTGGGATTAAAGGCGTGCGCCACCACGCCCGGCTTCAAGAGAAAGTTTTAAACTAAGATTTACTAAATTCATTTGGCAATACAAAATAAAATTCTACAGGCCACAAGAAAGCCTGGCCCTTTTACTCACAGGGTGTTCTTCTAGTCATTATAGACTCAGTATTATGTGAGCAGAAATAAACTTTTAGTATATTGAGGCACTGAGATTTTAGTGCTTAGTTACAGCAGCTATTTCATTTTGATCAATACAGAAATTGGTACTTTGATATACAGTTCTATTATAACCCTAAAATAAGTGGCATTGGTGTAGTGTCTGACTAGCAGAAAGTGAGGCTAAAATATAGTAAGATATATGTCTGCAAAGTTCTACTGTGCCTCAGCAAATTTTAGTAGAGCTGTCCTATGAAAGAAAGCAACATAGGTACAGAGTCTGTACTACAGGGGAAGCAGTTGGAAAGGTCAGGATAATATTGTGTTCACTATAAATTAGGCAAGAAAGAGGTTCACTCAGGTGAGTTTAGTCTCATTCCCAAGCAGAGAATGGAGAAAAGAGAGTTCAGGAATCAAGGACCTTACATGCTTGAAAAGTTGATAGCTTTTGGACTTAGAATCAAAATGGCCCTGAGTGACAAAGGACCAGGGAGATTTCTCAAACAACTCAGCCCTTCAGTAAATATCAGATTAAGAGAGATCCTTTTCCAGAATGGCATATTGTTTCAGGTGGCCTCAAGGTAACTGCCACTAAGTTGAATAAAAACCTGGGGACTAGGAAACAGAGAATGCCAGGTTTAATAACTACTGTCTAATAAAAGCCTGGGTGCTTGGAGATAAGTGAAGCAAACAGACTAAAATCCTACTAAGAAATTTTGTCAAATTTCTTATGTCAAATGTCAAAGAAACCATGAAAGGGCCTTAAGTCAACCCTTGGGAAAGAAGAGAAATATAAAAGCTGCCCAAGCCTCTAAGAGGGGATATTCCTCAATAGCTACTTCAGAGATCACCATGGAAGATAGTAAGTAGTTAAGGAGGAAGCTCTCAGAGAGAGTAGCCAAGAGTCACAGTGACAAGGAAATTACCCCACACATTTGCCTGCTATCTGCAGCAGCTGCCTCAGTGCTGGTATTACTCAGGTGCATGTTCAAACCCAACCTCCTTTAGGATGCTGCACCCAGGTGTGCTGAATTCTGGATTCAGCCCTGGTCCCAAAATTAAAAGCCTGGCTGCTCATAAGGTTTTCGGTGGGCTTTTTTCTCTTTTCAATCTCTTGGACTGTTCATCTCCTGGCGTCTGAAGTTTTCATCACTGATAAGGTTTTCCAGGCTGCCAGGGTGGAAAAAAAAAATACCCATGGGCCCTTTGACCTTGTGGTTCTGGTACTTTTCCTTTCCCCATCTAACCTCTTGGTCATTCTCCTTCTTTGTTCCACACTCTCCCTCACTCCTCCTGAATTCTGAGTAAATACAACAATTTAAAAAAATCATCCTTCTCAGTCTGGTTTATCTAATCCTTTGGTGAAAGGCAGACAAAAGCTTGGGTTTAAGGTTTGCATTTGAACCCTCCCCCCACTCCTCCCTCCTGCAAAAAAAAAAAAAAAAATAACACCCCATATCAACAGGGCAGTGAAATTCCTCAAGCAAGTCAAGTACAGATGAGAAACTATCCCAAACTGGGGATAGCTAAAACACCTACCAAGAAAGATTTCATAATTTTGTGGGGTTCATCCATGGCTATGTGTGTCTTATTCTTTCCTTTTCTGAATGAAAACTTTTATTACAGTTGGACTGGATAAACAACATACATTATCTGGTCTAGGCAGGCCTACATAACCTGTAGGGCCCAATATAAAATGAATGTGAAATTATTTGTTCAAATAAGAAGAAAAATATATCATGAAGAGTACTAAAATATATAGGTTTTTTTCCTTTCTTTTATTGTATTTCTTGATGAGGCCTTTTAGATTAGCAGAGTTCCCAAATGTAAAAATGGAGAATTTTTTGTGCCTAATCAGGGGATAATCTGGTTTATTCCAATTTGCTAAAGAATAGAAATGTCAGAAGTGTTCTGGCCTTTCCTTATCTCTTCTTCCCTAAATGAGTTCCCCTTTCCTAGGAGAGATAATTACACTTCCAAGAAGGTTATACCCTTGCTGGAGCATTCAGATTCCTGGGAAGATTGATCTTTCACAGAAAACCTGACTCCACCCAGACACCTAACAGTGAATGTCCCATGCAGTGACCTCTCTTAAAAGACCCCAATCTAAGTCTCTAGGTTTGACTTCCCATTACCAGGAGCTCCTGTCTTACCCCTCTTTGGGCAAGAGCTCTGTATGCTTTCTTTCTCTTAAGTTCTAAGATCTATTCTGCAAACTCTCCCTATAATCAAATATTTCTCAACTTTCTCCTCTGGTCAGTGGGTTTCATTCATCAAGATTCATAAGTCAAGAACCTAAAAGGCTGCTGACTCAGTGGAATCTCTTTATGACTGTGAGCATCTAGCATCCTAACTCCTGAGTTATTGCCCACCCAAGAGCCAAGGAAAGCTCCAGCACTTTTAAAGACTCTCCAAATTTTCATATTATTGACTAGTCATGTTGTGTTATGTTTCTTAGGTTTGTTAATGTCTTCAAATCAGGGATATGGGTCAATAGTGAAAAGTTTGCCTAGTATACACAAAGCCTTGTGGTTCTGTTCCCAGGAACTGAAATAAAAGTTCAGCTTTATTGTTCGTTTATATATCACTCGATACAAAGTTTGTTTTGTATGTGTATAAATTGTGTGGTGTATTAACGTGTGAATATTGATGCTGTCCCCATTTGCTTGCCTGCAGGAGGTGGAGACCATCAGTGTCCCCTTCCATGAATCAACAACCAGTATTTTCTTTACTGATTCTGGAGCTATATGTGAGCCCCAGCAATTCTCTGTTCTCTAGTCTTCTCTCCCCACAGCACTGGGATTACAGCTCTGCATAGTTTATGTGTGTTGACATGGATTTTGGAGATTTGAAGCTTCCATTTCAAGAATGTAAACCAAATAAGTAAATAACCAAAACAACAACAACAACAAAATTTTCTCCCATTAGTCATTTTTGTTCAGGTGGTTTATCCCAGCAAGGAGAAGGTAACTACATCAGAAAATTGCTACCAAAGGAGTGAAGTTGTTACTGCTAAGAAACTTGACCATGTGGCTTTTAGCCTTTTGGAACTGATTTGTGGGAGGAATGCAGAAGGATTTGAAATCCTGGTCTAAGAGATGCCTTGCAGTGCTATAAGCAGAGATTGAGGGACAGTAATGGACAGAGTTTGAAAGACCTACATGCAGAAAGAACTGTGGGCTGTGTTGAGTTAGTTTATGAGGGGAAGAAAGAACTTTGTACTGACTGGGCTAGAAGCAGTTTATGTGAGAAGCTAGCTGCATTCTGCCTGTGTCATGAAAACTTGAGCAGGGTTAAGTTTAGAAGAAATGGACGGGTGTGAGTAGATGGATACGGCACAGAAAGAAATGAAAGTTTGGGTGAAAACAAAAAAGAAGACTACAGCCACCTCAGCTACAACTATTTGAGAAATTACAATCCTTGAGATTGAACCAGCTGGTCTGCATTGGGACAGCAAGAAGAATACTGACTCTTTTGAATGTAGGGGTGTCCTGCTCTTCAGAGTTGGCTTTATCCCTCCCTCTGGATTAACAAATTTCTTATACTATGGAAGTATAACAAATACAGGAAAGTCAGGTCATAGGATTTGAAATGTAGCTTGTGTTTTGGAATTTGCCACTGGCGGTGTAAGGCAAGGTTATTGGCTTCCCTGCATGGATGAAATTCCTGATGGAGCCTTGACATGGATGCAACCTTGGGATGCACTGGTGATACTAGGATTGTTTGTTTTTTTTTTTTCTTGGACATGCCAAGAATATGGGATGACTGCAAAGGAGAGCTGCTAGCTCAGGATGAACACTTGTCTAGCAAGAGCAAGCCCCTAGGTTTGGTGCTCAACACTGAAAACAAAAATCGCACCTAAAGAATAAAAGCACTGATGTCTCATTTATTTTCCCTCTTAATGAACTAACACCAGGCACACCACATGATGGGGTGCTGAGATACTCTAAAGATGAGTTACCCAAGAATTTGTTTCCTCAAACTAACGTTTCTCTTTTCTTTTATAATTAGAGTTGACAGTCACAGGGACTTAAATAGAAATAAAAGTGTTAGTGCTATGATGAAGGTATGGACCACATAAAGGGCTTGCAGATCTCTGAGAAATTATTATATTTATGTATGTTTTGAGACAGAACTTTCATGATGGGAACATTTGTAACTTTTTATTATATATATTTTTTAAAAAACTAAGCTGGTTGGCATAGAAGTGATATCATAGAGGATGATGACTTCTTGTAAACTATAAGCTGCAAGAGCAGATGTGCTTGTCAGAAACAACCATCTTGTTTCCATACAAATGTTCTCAAAATAAAACACAATGGAAGAAAAAAATACCCAAAGCACATAATGGAAAGGAGAAGAATGGTTTCTAAATAGAATGTTTTTATAAAGTTTTCCTTAAAGCCTCAGCTGTTTCTCAACCAGCTTGAACATGGAGAGAAGACGTGAAATTATAGGATTCTCAAAATTAGCATTCAGCTTGCAGAGCCTCTCCTTTCAAATGTTTCAATCATACTTTATGCCCAATTAATGAAGCAGGTAATGAAAGCAATTCTTATATCCCCTTTTGTTATTATTGTTCTTAGCTAGATAAAACTTGATAAAAATTGCTTTGTTAAAAATAAATGCAAGAAAAAATGCATTAACTCTATAGAAAAGATCTGTTGGCTCTTATTATAAAATACATTGGGTACTTTCTCTAAAACATGCATGCTGTCCATTGATATATGTACTGTCTACTTTTAGTAAAGAATCAAAGTTCAGTACTGATTAATAATCTGCAAGCTAATGATTTTTTACAATTTTATTATTTCACATCATCGCTAATTTCACTTCAGTTATAAGAGATTTTTTAAAATGATACTCAACATTTATGACTATGACATTCTGAAATACAATAGATATGATAAACAATATATCAAGTGAATGGATTGTGTCAAAATCTATGGTGGCATTTTTCATTACATTACTTTGGATTTAATCTTATATACCTTGCTGCTCACTGATGGTCTCTGAAATTAATTCTTCTAATTCTCAAATCTCTCAGTAACCTCAAATATTCTTAGAATTAATCAAAGTTTACATAATAAAATGAGTTAATTATAATTACATTCTCTTTCCCTGTAATAAAAACACTCTACATTCAATTCATACCGTGAATATGCCAATAAAAATTTAAGCTCTTTTATAAAACTAAATGGAAGATATGAACAGTGGAATGAAGATGAATTAACTGTTTTGACAATTGCTCAGATGTTCTCCTAAAGGAAACTCCCGTAGAATAACCTTTGAATAAAGGTATTAAAGATTAAGGCTGAGACACACTGGGTTAGAATTCTGAATTTCTATTAAGTAT
>PVHP010012789.1:0-42157 GCA_004024765.1 Zapus hudsonius
AGAGAGAGAGAGAGAGAGAGAGAGAGAGAGAGAGAGAGAGAGAGAGAGAGAACACTAGGGCCACCACTTTGGGTGTCTGGTTTATGTAGGTCCTGTGGACTTGAACCCGGGGCCTTAGGCACTGGAGGCAAGTGCCTTAACCTCTGAGCCATCTTTCCAGCCCTCTTGTTTGTTTTTTCTGTTATTCCTTATTTCTGTATCATTTCATCCCTGCTTCCTTCTTTCCATTCCTCCTTCTTTCCTTTCTCACTTGTTTTCTCTTGTTATGATTTATATTACAAAATGCCCTCATTTTTTCTTACCCACCTTGAGTCTTTTTTAAGGAATATCTTTATTGTGAATAATTATATACATTGTATGAGCAAATCTTGTGAATGTGTCCCCATTTCCCTCCTCTCTGTCCCCTACCCACTTGGGTCCTTCCTCGGTGCATACTGTATCTGTCCATAGGTTAGGGGGTATGAACCACCCCAGAGATAGCCAGTTCTTCATTTTATTTCTTCCCCCTTTGTGCATTGTTGCTGACAGGGGCTTTGTATCTTGATAATCTCCCTACCATGGCTCTTATATTCTTTCTGCCCCCTCCTCCGCTTAGTTCCCTGAGTCATGGTGGGTGAGATTGGAGTCTGCTTTGTTGTTGAGATCTTCAGTATCTCTGGATCTTTTCCCTGGGTTGTGTTGGGTATCATTAGTGTCTGACTCCATTGACCTTTCTTAGATTATCAGACTTGCTGTGGTGTTTGGTCTCCTGTTTATCTCATCAGTTTCCAATAGGATTAATTTTGGCCTTTTTTGATAAGTCAGGGGTGGTTTGTCTCCTGCCAGGATGTTAGTCATCATCCAATGACATGTTGGTAGAATTGAGTTGTCCCTTGCTCTCTCAATGCCTACTAAAAGATACAAACAGAATCTCCATGGGAGAGTGAAATCAATATAGGTTAAATGAGGAAAAAATACCTTGCTATTTTGGCTAGCTTCTAATAGATGTAGCCTCTCTGTAGCTCTTTGATACTGGGAATATCCCCTATGAGCCTGGGTTCTTGGTCCCCATAGGATTTTGCCATGGATCCCAGTTTCAGTTAAGGGTTCCATGTCACTAAGCAGATCTCTTAGCCAGTCAATAAGTTGTTGATTACACTCCTCTGTTTAGTGCCACTATTGCACTGATGACTTGCTGGTGTCTTCCATACAGACGTGTGTGCTCATCATTCTTGTGACAACTGTCTATATTGTATATCAGAGATCTCTGCTTTCTCCAAATATCATTGACCAATTTTCCCTGGCTTACAACACCTTACAATGCTACACATGCAATCATGGATCTGGGATCTGGTTACCATTCTGGATCTAGCAGGATCTTTTGGTGTTGTTTGATGACACTCTCTGACTTTATTTGGGTCCTGGGGAATCAAATCCAGGGCCATTAGGCTTTTCAAGCAAGCTGCTTTAACCCATGAGCAATCTCTCCAGCTCACAAGTAACATTTGATTGCTGCTGGGAGCCTACTGGCAATCATGTGGGAAAACTGGATACTATCCTAAGGAAAGTAGGTCAACTTCTTGAAAGAATATTATTGGCACCTGAGTAGTTGACATAGTTTTTCATTGCTTCCTTCAGTGACGACAACCTTGAAGCGTGAAATCTTATCTTTCATCAAAAATTATTTTATAGGCTTGGGACATGCCTCTAGACACCATTGTGTAAGTAACAGTAGGTATATTTAGTGGCAGATGGATTTCCTATCTGAAAACTTTGGTTTATGTTGTCCTGAACTACAATTTATTCAAGGAATTTCAGAATGTTTTCTGCATTTATAGGCTCTGCATTTTCTAATATGAAAGGTATTTGGGCAAATTGGGCATGCCTTTTTTTTTTTTGCCTAGCTTTTACAGTAAGTGAAATTTCCAATAGCTGCTCTAGGTAACAAAATTTTGCCCTATCCAAATCAGCTACTAAAAGAAATACAGAAGTACATCCATGATTTCTGTTTATTAACAATATTTTCTCTTTGGGAAAAGGAAAATGTAACTTTTAAATTTGGATACATAGGAAGTATAGTTTATAAATAGATATAGACAGATATTATATATTTATAAAATGTGTGGAAACCAGCATGGAATTTTGTATTTTCATTTTTAGGGAATTTTAACAGGATACAAGTTGGAACTACATTGAGTAGTTACCAATGTAATGTAATTACTACTATTATATTTCACACATTTTGGAATTTAGATGAATTGATTGGAAATTGGATTTATATTAGCTAGCTCAACTAGTTTTTTTTTTTTTGTTTTTTGTTTTTTTGTAAAGATAGAACTCAGTCAATGAAAATAAGAGGCCATTAAGAGATCCATGCTAAATTGGGACGTGATCCTCTGGACATGACCTTGTGGCAGATGTCCTTACATTCAAAAGATGTGCCTGCTATTGTGCCCTCAACATCTTGACATAACAAACAGAGAACAAAAGAATGAGACATGAGTACACACAAAATAACTACTTGGAAACAGAAGGGGTTCAGTAAAATGCGGAGAGGAAAAACAAAGAGTAATGGGAAGGGATTATGGTCAAACCCACTATTAAAACCCTCAATTAAAAATTACTTAATTGAATACATAATAAGCAAGAATGCCATGTGAAATCCTCCAAGAAGTCTTTCATTGAAACAGTTCTATTTCCTCAACAGCCAAATTTGCTTATTTTTGTTCTTCTTCTGACAGAAAATTGGGATTGATTATTGCTTAACATCAGGAGTCAGAGGGTAACATATGACAGTGTTGAACACAATGTTGTCAATACTTCTAAATGAACAACAGGGTCATAGTGTTAAGTGGGACCACATTCTTATACCAAAGTTAATTATGTTGTCTTCTTCACTGAAGTTGGACAAATGGGAATGATTTCAGCAATATTAGTATTTCAGTTTTGGCTTTATATTAACTTCCTCTTTCTGGAATATGTGGTTTAATTAAGTAAATACATTTTCTGTAATAAACATGCATTGCTTTTGGACAACTATTTTTTAAAACTAGGCTAAATGCTTGATTATATTTAAAGGTAAACATTATATTTAAGACAAGTTGGAATTATGGTACAATTATTTTAATTCCTCAGAGAAATGCTTAGGGGAAGGGCAAATAAATAGGATGCTAGATCTGTAACCAATTATTAATACATTTCCATTAATATGACATATTGAAATGATTTAACTTGAAAATGATTCTATTAACATTTGTGTTATTAAGCTTGACTACAAATCTTGTCTATGCTTTTCCAATTTCATTTACTTAATGTTAGAGGTTTACATTGCATTTAGACAAGCTTCCTTGTGCAAAATCCTTTTTGACTAATATATGTGCTCAATCTAACAGGCATCTATCTATACATTATGCATTCATTCTTCATCTGTTCACAGGTTTGGAAGTTTTGCAATGTGTGAATGAAGCAACTAGTGTGTACTTAGTGCATGATTATCTCAGATATTTTTGTTAAAATATCTTATATCCAAGCCCCATCTTACCATTCTGGAAAACTTGAGAGTACACTATTTTAATCATTGTACATGTTGTAGTCAGTCACATGCCACTGGGATGAATCTCCAAACCAGGCACAGTTTGTGGGGGGGAAAGGTTTTAGTGAAGCTACAGATTCAGGGGAAGTTCCAAAACAGCAAAAGAGGTTGTCCCCTTTCACAGATCTAAGTAGAGAGAGAAACCTATCACCAACACCACACACACAATAGACAGAAGAGCCAAAGAGAGAATTTCTTCCCCTTATATAGCTTTAGGGCAACGTCTTGCACCCCCTTTACCAAACTTAATGGCTTCCTGAGTTTCTGGAATTTCCTTTCTGCACAGCCCACACAGGAAGGGATGTTTACTTCTAGCTCTCTTGAGTTTCCTTACATCCAGCCACCTACTGAGAGGCTGCCTTCCTATATACATCCTCAGATACACACCCAAGATAATGAAAAAGATCAAGTTGATAACAAAACTTAACCATCAGAAGTCCAATCTTTGTCAACTTGACATCAAACCATGTCTCCTTATATCATATTTAATTGCCAATTAAAGACATCAACAAGGTCATAATTCCACTTATCATTATATAACTATCCTATGTACTACTGGAAACACATAATCTCCCCCAACACAAGGCAAGGTCCCTTAAATTTGAGTTCTATAAAAACAAAACCAGTTACATATAATGGCACAGAGTAAACATTTCTGACTTCTGTGAGGCTTAACAAGACTGGACCAATGCAAATCACAACCACTAGACAAACGCCAAACATCTGCAGTTCAAGTCTGATATCTCAACCAGTGACTGATAGTCTCAGGATTTTTCAATTTTGCCTCTCCAGCTTGGCTGAATAGCTGGGGAAAACTTCCATCCCTAGCCAACAGCTCTCCATGGCAGCCCTAACACAGACCTGGTATATCCAAAAAATCTTCAGGTCTCCATTGAAAACCACAATCCATCATCCAATGGCTTCATTTGCTGATCAGCTACTTCACGCCCTGTTCCATATATCACATCTCAGCAGCGGCTCCTGGAACTGTGTGCACTTCATGACCCACTCCATGCAGGCATTTCTCATGCTTCCAAAAGCAATACCAGGTATGCAGGACACAACCATGTTGTTAATTCAAAGATGAAATAAATTGACCTTGAAGAGTAAGTTCCTTCCTTTCAGCTAATTTCTTTCAAAAGAGTTTGCACAGTCAGTCTGTCATCTAGTCCAACACCTTAGGCATAAAGCAGCCAGGCTATCTTCTTTAGGATTGCTAATGTGTTGACAATAGCAGCTTCAGAAACCTAAATTTCAGTCTCTGTGCCAGTCAATTAAACTTGCTTTGAGTTTTTTTTTCCAAACTTAAATCTTAAATACTAAGTTCCATATCATTGGAACCAAACATAAAAGTAAATTTATTAAATTCAACCTTGATCAAGCTCTCTGGCCATGAGTAGCAGAACACACCCATCCTTTATTCCAGTTATGTCTTTCCTGCAAAGTTTTCTACAGTCAATCCTTCCCCTTAAAAAGTTAAACTTAAATACTAAGTTCCATATCATTGGAGCCAAACATAAAAGTAAATTTATTAAATTCAACCTTGATCAAGCTCTCTGGCCATGAGTAGCAGAACACACCCATCCTTTATTCCAGTTATGTCTTTCCTGCAAAGTTTTCTACAGTCAATCCTTCCCCTTAAAAAGTTCCCAAGCAAAACCTCCAGATGCAATTCTCTCTACACTTAGCATTTCCAAATTTTGACCAGAATCGTCCATAAAACTTGGCTTACCACTCTGGAAGTAATCTTCAGTTGAAAGTACAAAGTCCATGTCCATTCCTCCAGCACACAAGTTCCAAAAGACCAAAATCCACAAGGTCAGATTCATCTCAGCAATATCACCCCATTCCTGGTACCAGTTCTGTAATGGTCATCCACATGCCACTGGGATGAATCTCCAAACCAGGCACAGTTTATGGGGGGAAAGGATTTATTGAAGCCACAGATCTAAAGGAATTCCCATAATGGTGAAAGAGGCTAGTCCCCTTTCACAGGTTCAAGCAGAGAAAGAAACCCATCACCAGCACCATACACACAACTGCAAACAGGCAGAGGGGCCCAGGGGAGAATTATTTCCCCTTTATATAGACTTATTGGCAAGGTCTTACAACCTTATCCTAGACTTAATGGCTTCCTGAATCTCTAGAATTTCCTTTCTGCGTAGCCCAGACAGGAAAGGATGTTTACTTCTAGCTCTCCCGAGTTTCCTTACATCCAGTCCCCCATTGACAGGCTTCCTTCTTGTAAACATCCTCAAAACCCACCAAGATAATGAAAAAGACCAACTTGACAAAAAAACCTAATCATCACAGTACAAATGGTTGATATGTTATAGCAATACAATGACAGAATAAATGCACATTCTAAAGGGGACTTATCTGATTAGCTTACAAAATATGGGCTGTGAAGTCCAACAAGGGCTGTCTGCAGAACCGAGTTGTAGAACACAGTAACAGATAATTCCATGGGACTTGATGCCTCAGCAGTACCAATCTGACACTGAAAGTTTCTGCAAATTGCATGGGCAGCCAGGCAAAATGTCCTGTGTTCTTTAGACTTCTTTATATATAAAAGGAAGCCAGCCTTTTTCCTTAACTTCCCCTGGGTCTGTTACTTCAATAAATATTTTCCTCCCCAAATTGTGCCTGGTTTGGAAATTCATCCCAGCAATGTGTGGCTGACTACAACAGATAAGGTACCAGAGTGTGGGGTGACTTGCTGAGATGAATCTAACCATGTGGATTTTGATCTTCTGGAACTTGTGTGCTGGAGGAATGGACATGGACTTGGTATTTGCAACTTAAGATGCCTTCCAGAGTGGTAAGCCAAGTTTTATGGACTATTCTGGTGAGAATTTGGAAATGTTCAGTGCAGAAAGAATGACATTTGTTGGTTTGGCTTGTGAACTTTCTAAGGGGAAGGAGAGACTGCAGAAAACTTTAATAGTAGTGTGTACCTAGGCCAAGGGGTGGATGCATCCTACTTCCCATGCCCAGAGTGTTTGGCCAAGGCTGAATTTAAGATATGGACTGTGTGCTTGGCTACAGATATGGGACTTGCTTCTGGAGGTGTTGTTTCTCTCTGCTTGCTTCTGTAAAAGGAAGCCAGCTTTTTTCCTTAACTTCCCCTGGGTCGGTTACTTCAATAAATATTTTTGTCCCCCAAATTGTGCGTGGTTTGGAGATTCATCCCAGCAACGTGTGGATGACTACAACAAAGCACAACACACTGTTTATCCTTCCTAGAAACATCCTGAGAGACATGCGCACGAGGTCTTCCTTTTACTTGATTCCTGATCTGATCAGACTGGCAACTCCATGGCCCATTTTCAGTCCATTCACAACTTTCTTTTCATTCTCACTGCAAAATCTAAGCTCTTACTTCCTGGTCTTGAATCATCTTAGAATTCAGAATAAATGTACCTATTCTGGAGATATACTCATTGGGTTTCTTTTTCATTTAAAGTTTTATTGACAGTTTTCATACATGCGTAATATGTATTTTGATCATTATTCTCTCTCATTAACTTTTTTTGTTTTTTTGTTTTTTATTTTTTGAGGTAGGGTCTCACTCTAGCCCATACTGACCTGGAATTAACAATGTCGTCTCAGGATGACCTTGAACTCATGTGTCTCCCAAGTGCTGGGATTAAAGGCATGCGCCACCACATGCTTCATTAACATTTTTTCCTGTCTTCCCTTGTCCTCCTTCTACTGAATCCCTTCTGCTTCCCAAATTGACTCTTTTTCTTTTCTGAGGTTTTTCACTCTCCATATCATCTATGATGAAATGGTGATGGGCCCAATATTGTGAAAGTTTGTGCAAGTAATTATAGTCACTGTGAGATAATGCAACAGCAATTTCATGTCCAGAAGACAGCATTTCAAAACACTCCTCCCCATTTTCTGGTTTTTATATTCTTTCCAATCACTCTTCTGAAATGCTCCCTGAGCCGAAGAGAACTTGATAAAGTTGTCTTATTTATCACTGAGCACTCAAAAGACACTTGTTCTCAGCAATTTGAGAAGTTTTTAGTCTTCCCACTAGTCACCACTATCCTTAAAAAGAAGCTTTTCTGACCAAAGGTGGAAGTAGCACTGAGACCTGTGGTTATAAATATAACATCAACACTTAGAGGATAATTGGATGAGTCTATCATTTCAACTTAACCACTTGTAAATTGCAAGTGATAATATTATATATTTTGGGCAGGATTCATCATTTCAAACAATGCATACAGGCCAGTAACATTAAAAGTAGTTGGTCCAGCCTTGGTGGCACATGTCTATAATCAATCCTGGTCTTTGATAGGCAGACACAGAAGGATCCCAATCTTGGGGCTGCCCTGAATGACATAGTGATATACACACATGTATGCCCACACACATATAACCTCATGCATACATTTTCACATCACAAATATTCTCACACCAAAAAATTAGAGAAAACATTGTCAAGATAGTGGAGTTTGCCTCACTAAGTTTACACAGAAATAAATATTGCAACATATGAAGATCACTCCCATTCTGAAAAGACTATTTTAAGTTAACCTACCATACACTTTGAGATGCAGAGGTAGGAGGATCACTCTGATTCTGAGGTCATCCTGAGACTACATAGTGAATTCCAGGTCAGCCTGGGCTAGAGCAAGACCCTACCTCAAAAAACAAAAAAACAAAAAAAATGCAGAAATTTAAATAGACAGGTTCACCATTCAGCATTGATAAATACTACTCCATAGTAGTGACAAGCAAAGACATATTTTAATCAAGGATATTTTAATCATGAATCTTTCAGTTAATTATCCACTAAAATTAGTACAAAGATATTAAATAATTGTGTAAGATTCCTCTGATGCAAGATACAGTCCTATAAGTGTTAACAGTGGGAATAGATACCTGAGACTGCTAATTTCTTAATAGAGGGTTATGTATCTGTTGATCACTTTTTTCAAGAGAAGTTGCCATATGAGAATGTGTTGGTTGAAGTAGATGTGCTCCAACAGAAATCAGTCCTGGGTCTTCACATTTATCTAAAAGCATAGGCATGGGCCAGGAGTCATTATCTAACTCACAAGATGCCAAATTACAAGCCACACAAATTCCTTGCAGTGTGTAGAAAGACATGGGAGTCAGCCCCTCTTTACAGAACTCCACTGGAAAAAATAGATTTGAGGAGTATTGGTCTTAGTGTTAGATGCAAGGGAGTATATCAGCCACCCCAGCCTTGAACAGCTTCCAGTTTCAACTGTACAGAAAACCATCTGGAACTATTATGTCAAGTAGTACAAAGTGGGGTGATGGGACATTGCAGATTGTATGGGTGAAAACTCCAGAATCTCAGATTAGATGCTCTCTGTTTATTTATATATTTATTCATTTATATATCTATTTATTTTTGAGACATGGTCTCTTACATCCTAGATTGACCTCAAACTCACTATGTAGCCAAGGATGACCTTGAACTTCTGATCATCCTGTTTCTAACTCTGGAACACTGGGATTACAGGTAGTTTGTCACAACATCTTCTTTATGCCATGCTGGGTTCAAAACCAGGGCTTTATGCATACTAGGCAAACATTCTAACCTCTGAGCAACATTCCCAGCCCTTAGATAGAAATTTCAAAAGATACCTTAATGTAAAGATGATTAATTCCTGGACTCTAGCAGTACTGATGCAATTTGGGGCACTTTATAGAAATACAGTATTTCATCTGTGCAGAGAGTGAGGCTTATTCCAGTTCCCTTCCTCTCCACTGTCATCCTCACCATTGTCATTTTTCTCACTGCAAAACACATGCACTTTTCCACAATTCAGCTTCAAATAAATTAGACTGTGCAATGCAAAAGAACTAAGAAGCAATTAGGCTCATCACTGCCTATCACTGTGCTTTGTCTAATGGAGTCCAGACCCTTTCATCTTTTGTGCACACAAGATTGGCCTCAGCTGCTATGTGTTCATATTATGAGTTCATAAAAATATTGAGAAATCAGGATTCATTAACTCTAAGGAATTGGGCTGAAGTAGTTTTGTGTTGATATAAAGTTAGAAATTTCCACCTCTCCAACTACCTAAATGACATAATTTTTAAGCTTTGAAAATGGTTTACTTATGAGGAGTGGATCTTCCTGACAATCTCCAGAGTGAGAGAGTAGTGAGTTTGCATGGTATGTCTACAGACAATCCTAAAACCACATTCATCGAAACATAATGCAATACATGTTTTATAAATTCTTTTTTACAGACACATTTAGTTTTTGTTACACCCTTTGGGGAGTTAACTGAGAAAGTGTTCCTGTAACATTTGATTGTTTGGGATGCATTCTTTACAAATTAATATCCTATTGGCATGTGTGTTCTATTACCTCATATGCTTCTCTGCCTAAAACTTTATGACATTCGAGAGGGGAGAAAAGAGTAGCCAATCAGCTATATTATATCTCACTTCTTTGTGTTGGGAATCTAGGCACACTGAATTCTTACAGCATGCCTTCATAGGGAATTCACACCATAGGTACCAAATATTTAAAGGGTTCAAAGTTTGTAAGTGTGGGGGAAGTGGTGTATAAAGATCCATTGCTCCTGTCGTATTATAAACCTTGAATAAAAGTAAGAAATATAAAGATAAGAAGGAAAGGGCCTCTTAAGCTCCTGGTGCCAGTGACATCTATGCGTTCCAACTATTTTCTTTTTGTTTTTTTTTTTTTCTGACAAAATATTTTCAAATTACACATGGCAGAACTAAAGAGGGAGATAATAACTAAATCTTTATATCTAAAAATTCCTAAAACATGGACCAAGTCCAGTCCCCTTTTGTGAGACCGTTTGTTATCATAAAAAGATTTCAACTTGTTTATATTCTTTTTTTTGCAAGCAAAAGTAATTTTTGCAGCTTCACTTTTTTTCCTCTTGAGGAATGTGCTCACTTGGAATATGTTGCAAAATCCCACATGCATTTGGATGGTTATATTTCCTTTTAAATTTAACATATGTTGATATCTTGTTCTCCTGGCATCAAATTAAAATATAGAATATTTGAAACTCAACTTCAGTTTCCCGTTGGCTAAGAAACTTGAAAACAAACGAATTTAAGCACGAAAGGAAAGGTTGTAGCAAGGACATTTTAAGACATGAAGCCCAAAGAGATCTAACTGTTTGATAATTCCCAGAGTTCATGTGAACAATAGCTATTATAATTCCAATTTAATAGCTATAAATTCAGACTCATGAATGATTCATGTTTCTTTCTTCAGAAACACAGCCTGGAAAACCAATGGCACCAAAGTATAGCATATGGGATTTCTGCAGTCTCTGATAGGTGCCTGATTGTTAGCCAAGAGAGAATAACATGGGAGACAGGACTTTCACATGAGGATTCAGAGATAGAATTAAATATGAGACAAAAAAAATTGATGAAGCTCCTCCACTTAGCAGCGTATACAATTATGACAAGCAGCGTCTCCATTTGGGAAAGGGAATGAATATTTATATTGCACACTAATCTAGATACTAAATAGCACAGTTTTAAATATCTCCATAGAGATGCATCAAGTTTCCTACCAGATTCTACACTTCATCCCATCCTGCTTCACGGGATCTGTTAATAATCCCTTTTACAAAATGGAACTGGAAGCCCTAAGTGATGCCTGCACTGTTATTTTTTTTTTCTAGTATGTTCCATTTCTGGGAGGAGTGTGAGGCCATTTGAATCTCCACATTTTAATATCCAAGACAAACATATAGCTCTTAGTCCTCAAATACTGTCATAAAAGTAAAGACAAACAGGAGGTGACAATGGTTTTTGATGGTGCTTAGCTAATACAGACTTCCTGTCATGTAATCAACAACAGCTTACATTGTAAGAAGTTTTAGATTTTCCTTAAGAAAAATGGGTGCTATAATAATCCCATTTTTGAATTGTTTTTAATTGAGAAATTTAACATAAGAACATACAACAATTTGATCATGTTTCATTTCCTTAAACTTTTCTGACCCCTCTGCCCTGTACTCCCCTATCGCCTAAGGACCCTACTCTTACAACGTATCCCCCCATTCTGTTGAAGTATTCTTTTTGTCCTCCTTGGTCCTCCATGTCACATTGTTGATGAACTCAGCACTGCGCTGTTATTGTGGGGATATTGGTAACCATCTTGGGGTCATAGATGCACAAGTCAGGTCATGTCAGGAGGACAGTGCCTCACTGTATGCCTGCACACCCTGCAGCTTTTAATTTCTTTCCACCCTCTCTACCCCAATATAATATCATGAACCATGGAGGGCATTGTAGAACTCTCCTTTAGTGTTGAGATCTTGGAAGCCTCTTATTTTCTACTTTGACCAGTTTGGAGTCTTCAATGTCTACTGCTATCACCCTGGAGAAGGTTCTCTGGCTAGCAGTGAAAGCAGCACTCATATTCTTTTTGAGACTCCCTCTGCAATGTTCCATGACCCCTGGTTGGTGGAATGGAGATGATTTCCCCTGTGCTAAGCCCTGGACTAACGTTTTTTCATGTTATTTCAGTGAGTTTTGGCTCTCCCCAGGATTTGCTGACACCTGTCAGAAGGAAGTTCTCTTAAGTGCAAATGAGATCAGGATTTTGATAAGCATAATATTTCTGCTGATCCAAGACAGTGAATGCTTCCCCTTGGGTCAATGACCTTCCAAGCCATATGTTTTTGATTTTATTCTCAGTGCTACGTGTGAATTTCCTCCCCCTGAGTGGAGCCTCTGATCCAATCAGAGAGAAGAAACCACCATGGCACTGGTCAGTAGGTCTTTCCTGAATGGCTAATATTGTACCTTTCAGGATCCCTGCTTGATCAGACAGTACATGACATTTCTCCTCCAGCAGTGTGCATAGTACCTTGCACATTCCAGCACTAAGGTAGCTCACTAGCCACGGGATAGCTTCCATTTCATTTCCAACTTGATTTCTCAAAGCTCTACACAGAAGACTGCCTTACATTTTTATTTTGGTGGGTAACCAAGAACTTTGGTAATGACCTGCATTATTTTGGGGACTTCTCTGACCAAAGCTCACAGTGATGGGCTAACCCATCTCCAGCTCTGGTATTCACCAGCAACACAACTCATGGCTTCAGAGTTAAACTTTCTCCACCCCAGCAGGGTACTTCTGTCCAAAGTATTCTCTCTTCTTTGTTTCTTTAATTGGTTTGATTCTGAAATGCAATAACTTTTTCAGGTTAATTAAAAACTTGAAATCAGCCACTGTAGGTGTGCTCATACCATAGAAGTGGTTCAAGCATGTTTCCATCTCTGGAACGATGCCTACAGAGTGTCCTGGGTTCCTCCACATGTAATCCAGTCTTCTGGGGGATGAGGACAAAACAATTGCAGTGACGCCTGGGATTTTCATTGACTGGCTCAGAAATCTATGTAATCTATCCTCAGTGAGTTTGGTTGGTTGGAATGAGTATATTTGATACTTGGCTGTTGTCCCATTTCTTGATTTGGACAATGATTATTATATCATTGGAAAATATAATGGCCTGTCTCATGTTTCTGGGGCAATCCCACACAAATACACCATTTCTAATCATAATTCCCTCTATATGCATTCATAGCCCATTGTTTTTTTTTTTGTTGTTTGTTTGTTTGATTTTTGTAGGGTCTTTGCCTATCTTGATTTTAAATTATCTTGTCTCTTTGGAAATGTAATCATTACAAGTCAAAGATAAGCATTTTAGAGAATTTTAAAGCAGAAATAGTAATACAAGTAAAATTGTTTGGATTTAAAATAAATAAAGTGAAACATCTACTGTGTGTTATTTCACATGTTAACCTGCCACTAAAAGAGAAAAATTTAGCATAAAAATATATGGACAAGGTGCCAGTCACTGAGATGAAGCAATCCATTAGTTTAATAGCTTTTAAATTGTATTTTCAGAGAGCCATTAAGTCATATTATTGTGTCCCCCTGACCATCACTTGTGTATAGACTACAATTCTTTGTTTTGTGAATAAAGACAGAATGTGTCATGTTTACTCATAAAGTCATAGATTCTTTGGTCTGAGAAATGTGATTTAATCATTAGAATAAGGAATGGAGTTTTTCAAACCAAACTCCTTCCCAGAAGTTTAAAATTATTTAGTCATAATAATGGAAGACCTAAAGTGAGAATTAAAAAAAAAATAAATGTCTCCAAGAAAGAATGGGGAAAATTAAGAAAAAAAAAGTACTGTGTGTTTTACAGCTGTTGCATCAAACAAAAATTCCAAAAGTTTTAAAAAGCACAAATAAAATAACCCCATTATTTTTTTTACAGATACATGATAATCACCCACACTAATGGGTACATGGTGATAATTCAATGCAATTGTACAGCAGGTCAAGGTAACTGGCATGTCCATTTCTTCAAACTTTCATCTTTTCTTTGTGCTAGGAATATTCAAAACTTCTCTACTATCCATTTTGAAATATACTAATAAGGTCAATCGTAGTTATTCTACTGTGTTAGAGAGCATCAGGCAATATTCTTCCCATCCAGTTTCATCCTTGAACTGTTCTCTATTCTTCCAAGATCCTGTCTTCATTTTTAAACAACTTTTCTTACAATATTGTCCACTGATGACCTGGTGCTTGGTGTCTCCATCAGGATTCTATTGATTTATCCCAATTATAGCATATTGCCAGATATTAGGAATCTTTCTCTGTCACTCATATTTAGCTGACGTGTTACTTAAACTCACTTTATTTGAGTTTACAGTTATAGAAATTGGTAATTACAAGAGGAAAATAAAAGATAATTTCCCCTCTATCTGTGTTATGAGGATACAGGCAACATTCCTAGTCATATCCCACAAACATTGCCTACTTTGGTTTGAAAGATGGTACTGTCTGAGGTTAATTGCTGAACAAATTGTGAAGCAAGTATAGTTCTACATGTAAATTTAACCAAACAGGATTCACCACTGAGCCACATGCAAAGGCAGTGGACAAAATCAGGCTACAAATGGTCATTGAATGTTTTAATTTCTCTTATAACAGACTTTTGTGTATGTGTGTGTGTGGTATGTATGATGTATTATATTCATAGATAACACATATATATATGTATGTAGATGCACATGGCTTTATGCATGCCTTGCAAAAGCCATAGTCGAGTTTCTGGTATTGTCCTTTATCTCTCCTCCACTTGATTTCCCTGAGATGGAGTCTCTCACTGAATCTCTAGCTCTCTAGCTGCTGTTATTTATTTATTTGTTTGTTTGTTTGTTTGTTTGTTTGTTTCAAATTAGCTGACTAAAAAGCCCGGGAATGTCCCAGTATCCATGTCCCACCCCCACAGAATTGGGTTAGAAACATGAATGGCCAGCCTACTTTATTTCTTTTTAGAACACATGTGCTGGGAATCAAGGTCAGATAGTCTCAGGCCCAGAACTATGTCAACACCTACACTGATCTCTTGGTCAGGGAGAATCATGAGGTCTTCCAAACCATACTGGCCATTGTCCAAGCACTTGGTTACCTTCAAGAGCTAAAAAGTAAGACGCTAAAGCTAAAGACAATATTACCTGCTTTCACAGAACATGAAGAGACCATGCTGGAATTGAGAAGGAAACCTGTTCTCTCTTGGAAAGCCCTCATCACACTAAGAAGTGTTCTTGATACTGCAGGGAGATACTGGTCACTGGCAGCTGGAATATGCAGGAGAACCCAAAGGTACCCAGTCAACTGGCCAGTCAAGTACACACCTGTTTCATAGAGGCACACATCCTTTGCTGTTCTCTGGTCATTGGGGGAGAGCTTGTACCTGCCACTGGGAACCAGGTCAGAATCCCATGGACAAGAACTTCATAGACTCCAGAGAGAGACCTCCATTGCTCTCTAGATAAGAAGTTGGCATAGATATCAAAAACCTCTCAATAAACTATACATATGTCCCTCAATCCAAGGTGGTTTCACTCTTGGTTGGAGAATCTATTTTATTTTACAGAAAGCAGAGAATATTTGAGAGATCTATAATCCATCAATACATCAAGAAAATACAGCTGTTTGCCTGCCACAAGACATGTCACCTCTACCACATCTGCAGGGACAGGGAAGGGATGCAGAGGAATTATAGGGGTAGCAGCAGCACAAATATTGCTCCCACTGCTAGCCTGACAACTGGTTCTAGACAGATGGTGACAGACACTGTGGTTAATCAAAACTCATTGAAGCAGAAATCCAGAGGTTACAGAGAACTCACCACTAAATCATACTGCTGACAGACCCACCAAGGATCAGCAATCATTATGGACGAGAAGGCAAAAAGATTGAAAGAGCCACAGGATTGGGTAGGAATATTCTGAGGCATAGCCAATGTCCTCTCTTGCACAGAGACTAAGGCATTCATTACCACACAGTGAATACCAGTAACCCCACTGAGGAGGGTCCTTGCAGAAATGGAAGCAGGGGCGAGGAGATATACAAATGCAACTTTAATTCTTTTTTAATTAAAACTGTCTTAAATTGAACTTGATGAAGCTGATTTCTGGGTTCTCTGACAGAATGATGGCAGGTTGACATCATTTCTCATAAAGACTGATTCAGATATATTAAGGAGATGTCCGGATCTAATATCTGCTTCAAGAAGATAAGACCATGTCATGTAGCATTTTTATGATTACAAAAAATAAAATAAGTATGACAATGAGTTACTTCTATCACCTTATGAGTGTAACAAAAAAGGGTTAAATTGCTGAAAGTTCAATTGAGTAATTATATTAAACTGGCAGGAATTAATCCTTTATAAGAAGTAGCAAAATATATATAAATGTATAAAAATATATAAAACTAATCCAGAGGAAAGGAGCCTTTGCCACATATGGCCCTATAAAGCAAACTCCTATTAATGACATCAAGCAGGAAACAGTAAATCGCAATGCAATTTCTCTAAAGCTATTTTCATCCTGTTAAATCTGACCATTTATAAATTCAGTCATGCTTCATAATGAATTGTCTTCATATACTCTACTCATTTTATTGAGTCTTAAAATTAAAATAATTAAAACAATTATAATACAACATTGAGCTACATAATTGAATTATTGTTATATTGTATGTATGCTTTATACTTTATATATGATCTTTTAGTATGGATAAGTTCTTTTTATCAATAAAGTGAACATTGATTCCACTTTTTATGAAAGTGCTAATGGGACTACATCACAAGGAATCTATGTTGTGGTAGATTTTCATAAAATTTCTATTTCCAATATTATATATTTCTCAGGAATATACCCATTTATGCTATGATACCAACTCTAACAAAAATTATTAAAATGTGTTTATGAAACACTTACCAGAAATGAGTCATGCGGTTGAAGTTGATCTTTCCTGAATGACTTAAGACAGTCATTAACAACCCACAAGTCAAATAAATGAACAAATTAGTACACACCTCCACCTTCTTACAACATTCCATCCTGCTACCTGCAAGTCTGTGGGAACAGAGTTACATATTTTTACTGGCACTTGAAAAAGGCTATAGCAATCATAACAGGATATCTGTAAAAAAATCTAATCAAAAAAGTTAAAGATAGGTTCAATATGTCATATAAATAATTTATTTAAATATTAAATAAAATACAAATATATTATATAAAAAAGAAACCAAGTATAAGTCCAAGATTCATTTTCAAGTGAAAGGGAAAAACACAGAAAGGCTAGGAGTTCAGACAGTGAAAGAAATAAGTGTAATCTCTATAAACTTCAAAATACATCTGTATCCACCACTACAGAGAAAAAGGGAACAGGGTATACTATAAACATTTACTGAACATGAGTGCTGCAATATTTCTAGTGTACCGATGTATGTATGCTAACTAAACTATCCATAGATTCATAAAAAGGGACCTCTTTCAGGTCACCTTTATTGATAAGAAAATGACAATTAGAAAGGCTAAGTAATTAATCCAAAATAACATTACATAGTAAATAAACCAAGGTGCTTCTAACTTCAAATGATATGCTTTCTATCAAATGAAATTCTGATTGATTTTCTTCCTCTTTGCTCAAAACAAGTTTTCAGTTTTCTTGACCCGATATATAGAGAGAATATGATTAAATACAGATGCACAAATGATCAGTTTTAGAAAGTGGCTATATATCTTTTGAAACTGTCTAAAACTGTATTAAAAATCAGAAGAATATGGGAACTCCAGAACACTCACCCTTTCTTCCCACCTTCCTTTCCCCTATCTCTTTCCTCCTTTCATTTTAACTTTTAGCTAACTTTGAATCTTCATTTTTTAAAGCTTTGAAAGTGTTTCACAATGTCTTTCCATTTTATTTTTTGTTGTGTGTGTTAAGTGTGTATTTGCATGTCTGTAATTGTTAATATGCATGATTGCAGGCACATTCATTCCAGGGTATGTGTCAGACAACCTCCGTTTGTCATTCCTCACTGTCCACCTTGGTTGAGGCAGGGTCTCCATTCTGGAGACTAACTGGCCCATGAGCTTCCAGAGGATTCTCCTGTCTTCTCACTATAAGTGCACAGGGATTATAGATGCTTGCATTAGAGTTCATGACTTTAGGTGGGTTCTGGGGAATCAAACTCATTGACTCACACTTACATGATGAGAACTTTATCCATGGAACCATTTCTCTTAGCCACCCACTTAATTTTGGTAAATGAAAATTGTCATAGTCAGTCACCATCTGCTGGGATGAACCTCCATACCAGACAGTTATGAGATTTATTGAAGTTACAGATCCAAGGTAAGTTTTGTAACGGCAAAAGAGGCTTGACCCTTTTCAAAGGTCAAGAGAGAGAGAGAGACAGAGAGAGAGAGAGACAGAGACAGAGAGAGAGAGAGGTCATCACCTACACCACACACACACACACACACACACACACACACACACACACACACACACACAGAGAGAGAGCAGAAAACAGGTGGGTGTAGGGAGAGATTTCCTCCCTTGAAATTTCCTTAAATTCTGCCCCTTACTTAGAGGGCTGTCCAATCTAGAGGAAGGGCCCACTCTGGAGGAGCTACCTCCTCCTTTAGTTAATCCTTCCTTTAAGCAACCTCAGGGAGTCACCCAAGATTACTAAATAGGTCAAGTTGACAACAAAACTTAGCCATCACAAATATGATAATTTCCCTTTCTCAACCAAAACGAAGTATGCCCTCTACTTGTGAACTTGTTGTGTGACCTCTACATAAGCATAAATGAACAAGTCCATCTGAATGCTTCTCTTTCTAGCTCCCAGAGTTTTGCCTGGGAAAGAGAGCCCTAAGGAAACTACTGTTGGTCTTAGGGCAGCAAAGTGGAGTCCTGAACAACTCTCCTAGCTGTTCTTCAAGTCTTCTATCAATTCTAGGACATATATGGAAAGATGTGAAAACTCTGGTCAAACTATGATCTTTTCTTCCACATTCTGCTGCTGGTAGGTGCTGACCAAGCTCCTCTTCTGAACCTGTGGACAGCCCCTTTGGCTCTCCTGGTGAACCCCAGCCTATGGTTGTGACTTTTCTGAGGCTGCATACAAGAAGGGCATGAGGTCCGTCTCAGCCTCCTCTAATTGTATGCTCCACTGTCTGCATGTGTCTGCTCTTCTCACAAAGAAGAGGAGAGGGGAGGGAGAGGGAGGGGCGAGGGAGGAGAAGAAAAAGGAGAGGAGGGAGGAGAAGGAGGGAAAGTAGGGAGAAGAAGGAAGAGGAGGAGAGGAGTGGAGAGGGGAGGAGGAAGGTAGAGAGAGAGGAGAAGGGGAGGGGGAGGAAGAAAATGCAGGAGGGAGAGGGATAGGGAGAGGGGGAGAAGGAGGAAGGGGGAGGAGAGGGAGGAGAAAGGAGGAGGAGGGGGAGGAGGAGCAGGAAGAGGAAGAATAATAATTGCACACAATGTACTCCCCTCTCCTGAAGACAGACTTGGTCAGAGGAAGACAACCAGCCAGTAAGAGGGAGGTTCAGACTCCAGAGTTGTAAACATGTGACTCTTCCAGGAATGACTTATGTCTTTTTCAATGGACTAGATCTGATTAAGCAAGTAGCACATGCTTTATGTATGTGTGTGTGTGTTCCTGCATGTGAATATTTTACACTATCAGCTATTTAAGAATTTAATCCAGTTCTGCTTTCCCTCTATATAGATAGTAGCATTGTAAAGAAGACTACTTGTTGTCACAGAATGCTACAGACAATATTTACATTGACTAGGTAATCAATAACTGGCTAACTGGCTATGAGATCTGCTCAGTGGCAGGGAACCCTTAACTTGTACAGAGATCCAAGGCAACCTTGAATGGGGACCAAGAACTGGATCTCCTAGGGGAAGTCCTCTCTAACCATACCTCTTCAGAAAGGCTATACCATTCAAATGCTCACCAAACTAGCAATATTTGTCTCAGTTGACCAATAATGATCTCACTCTCCACTGGAGACTCTGTTTGTATTTTTCAGAAATCAGCGAGAACTATGGACAACCGAACTCCACCAAGTGAACCTGAGTTGCTGGGGGACATCCAAGCAGGAGAGTAAACACCTCAAACTCACCATTTAGAGCCCTTTAACACAACCTCTAAGGAAGTTGGATGATAAGAATAAGAGCTATTCCCACAGCAAGGCAGAGATCCTAGGGAAGGATAACAGAGATAGACAATAAGGGTACCCAAAAATTATCCAAAACACCAATTCAGAGACTCTTAAAAACCTAAAACTATGCAAAATTTAAACTCACCCACCATGACTGAGGAAAATTTGCAGAAGAGGTGGGTGGCAGAATATATGAGTCATGGGGGGGAATATCTAATGTATAAAAAAGAATGTCATCCTGGTTTCAATGGTTTTCTCTAATAATTTATGACACTGATGATATTGTTTTGTTAATATGTATAATTTTATTCAAATAAAAACATTTAAAAATAAATAAACTACTTTCAATTACAAAAAGATAATATATGGGTTAACAAATATGTAGTGATGTGATTTAATTGCATAAATTATATTGAAACAAAAGAAAAAAAAGGTCACACAATATCATAAAATCGTAACCCATAATATAAATAAACACAACTGATAGTGCACTCCAGGTTTATCAAAAGCATTTTTGGTAAGGGGAGAGAAAGAGAAATTAAAGAGAGAAATGTCTTAGACCATGACATTAAAAGTGTCCTGTAGACAGTCTATGAAGAAACATTGAAAGTCTCCAGAAGCAAATGTGTGTTTTCCAGCAAAATTTGATACATTCACCAAAGAAACAGGGCCTCAGCCTTACAGCCTCAGGATGTGAACTTGACCATCAACATGAATGAAATTGGAAGCAGCTTCATCCCCAGGGACCATGGTCAGGGAGACGCCCTGCTCACAAGCTGATGTGGTCTTGGGGAACCTAATGAGAACACACAGGGGAGCCTACACAGAATCTGTGAGGAAATACACTTCTTAGGCTTCTTCACCTTTCGTGGCTACACTAGAAAAGTTTTGCCTAGATTGAATTATTAGTGCATTTCTCTCCTGTACAGCTTATTGGAGTGACAGAATCCCGAAGGTCTTCAGGGGTTTACACTAAAACAAATTAAAGTGTGAGACGTGATGAGCCTCATAGTCTTAGGTTTAAAATGGAGAGAATATTTGCTCTGAGGAATGAAGCCCAAAGACAAACCACAATTTCCACATCTTGCTTCATCGCCAAAACCAAGGCTTGGTTTGCTCAGTATCCGAACTTGAGATCCAATCATTTTTGTGAAGTAGGAGGAAAATACAGCTGTGAGAACTGATTCAGAAATAAAAATACATTATGACTCCCAGATGTCAGGCCTAGGGTTAGCACAACAGCGAGAGCCCAAGGAGCTTTGCAGTCTCCAAGGATGCTATAAAAATGAGACGGCTGCACAAACCTCGTCTTTGGTGGAAAGCTCTACACTCTTTTCAAAAAATATATAAATTCGTCCACTTGGAAATGTCACTTTTTATTTTGAAGAATGACTGCAGGGTTGCTACAATTAGCATATTCTGGTTGATTTTATTCATAATTTGTTTTCCAGAAATACACCGGGATTGAATGTTCTTGGGATTTTATACTTTTTCATTGTTATTTTTAAAGTTTCTTCAAGATTATTTTTAGAAGCAGTTGATCACCAGGGTTTCTAGTGTTCTGCTCTCATTTCTGAACAGTGATATTTCTGATTGATTATTTAGATGTGAAAACTGTGTGGTATATATGCGAGCCTTCCTTCTCCCTGGTCCCATTCCATAGATGCTATCACTTTTAATCCTTTATCATGCTTTCAACATATTGCAAATATAGAGCATTTCTTTCTTATATTCACATACAAAATTATTGACTCATTTTGAAAAAGAATGAAAGAAAACCATATCTTAGAACGTTCAATCTCTGGCAACATATACCCACACAGACAAGGCATGAAAATGGTTGCTTTAGCCACATATGCATGAAAATTGAATTGATTTCAGAGAAAATTAGCACGTGTTCTACATGTACAAGAAAATTATTCAAGACAAAGGGCCCCGTTTTTTTTTATTTATCAAACCTCGAAAATAAACTCATGATTTTTATTCATTGAATGTACATTTAATGTGAAGAGAGAAAACAGAAGACAAAAATATTTATCCTGGAGTATCTCTGAGGAAATGTAGTACTATTTGTAATTTATGTTGAAATACATCAAAGATCAAATGGATTAATGGATGTGCAGAGGAGCACATGACTGGGATAGCATATGCCAACACAGGTATAGTAAAACATCAAAGCTAAAACAGGATGGTAAGTACTTGAATGTACCCACAATAAAATTTAATATGATATTATATTGGTAGTTTGTACTGTACATGTTTGTTATTTTATGTTAAATGTGTACATATATGCATTTACTTATATAGCAAGTGAGTGTAATCACATATACATCATAAATGAGGGGCCAGAGAGATGGTTCAGTGGTCAAAGTGTTTTTCTGCAAACCAGAAGGACCAGAGTTTGATTCCCCTGTACCCAGGTAAGGCCAGATGCACAAGGTGGCACATGTGTCTGGAGTTTGGAGTTACAGTGGCTGTAGGCCCAAGTGCACCCATTCTCTCTGTCTCTCTTTCTCTCTCCCTCTCTCTCTCTCTGCCTTTTTCTCTCAAATAAATCAATAAAAATATTTAAAATGTTTTAAAAATGGATCTAAGCTATGTGAATTATAAATCCTTTTGAATTGACCAATATGTTTTTCTATCTCAAATCTAACCATGTTTGTTGATCCATAAAGATCAAGACAAAATGTTAACTAAAATGGTGTTTGAGATGTAATGACCTGTACAGTGAATAGGACACTAGGCTGTGGGATTCCACTGAGCAGTCAGAGTGATTCTCCTGCATGAAGCTAGCTGCTAAACATGTAAATCTCCTTTATTACACAGTATTTCTATAACTTCCCTTCCTCTAAAGAACCCTGACTAATACACTAGGTTTCTATAAGGATGTGAAATAAATATATATGCATGGAGATATAAATGAATATATATATATATATTCCTATATTCATATATATATACATATATATATATATATATATATATATATATATATATATATACATACATACATATATACTGGTTGACAGTTCTATAAGTGTAATCAAAAAATTCCCAAGATATTTATATCAGTAAGCACCATCAGTCCCCATTAGGACAAAGTGAGTTTTCACTTATCTCTAAATAAACCCAAATTAATTAAACAAAAGCAAGCCAACAAACTTCCTGTCTTTAAAAGGATTAAAAGACTTACAAACTAGCTGTTGGTTTAGTTGGCAAATCAGGAAACAGTGAAATAGTAGAAAAATATTTCAAGGTTTTGAAGAAAAAAAAGAATCAACCTAGAATCATGATGTGCTCACAGAAACAATAATTCAAGAGAAAGAAAAATGGCATCAGGGGGTCTGGTTCAAGATGGCTGACTAGCAGACACACCATGTCCCTCAGGAAGCAAGGGTCAGGGTTTTCAGTGGGGATCCAGGTCGTGGACACAAGCTGCAGCCACGCTCTGAGCTCCAGACACCTCCGGACACAGGATCCTCAAGACTGGAAGCCACCATCGAGGATCAGCACTCACCAGAGGCAGTAAGTCCTCAGAAGCCGGCAATCCCTGCCGGAGCAGCCTCAGCCCGTCGGCTGCCTGAGGCTTTCCTTTGGCCTCAGCCGGCTTCCCTGGGGTTTCTTCCCTGTCCCTCCCACCTTCTGTCTTTCCCATCCCTCCCGGGCTTTTGCGTGTCTTTAATTTTCAACTTTTTTTCCCTTTTATTTTATTTTTATTATTATTTTTTCCCATCAGCTGACCCGGACGGGGGCTCTTAAGTAGCCCCCTCCCCCCGCCTCTGGCCTCTGGCCCCCAGTCTGCCTGTCCTGCCCCCCAGGCCCTTGCTAGTCTGTTTCCTTGTTTACTTTTTTTTTCTTTTTCGATGCCGACCTGGATGGGTGCTTATGTAGCCCCAGTCCCTGGCCTCCACGTCTCTAGCACTTCTGCCCTGCCCCTTTAGGCCTTTGCTAGTCTATTTCCTTGTTTATTTTTTTTTCCTTTTCTTCTTTTTCTCTTCCCTTTTCCTTTTCTTCCTTCCTCTGTGGTACCCTGTGGCTTCCGTGATCCATTACCCCTGAGTTTTCCCCTGCCTGTCAGTTTATCCAACCCCAGCTCCCCATGGTATCCCTGCCCACAGACTCAATGTAATCCCCAAGTGCTGGTCCCTAAGGTATGGCGCTCCGGATCCTGTGATTTCCCCACGTGCCAGCCAGCTCCTGTGGTTTTCCTGCAGCCTGGTTCCCGTGGTTTCCCCACAGGATAAATAGTCCCTAGGTGGCCAGTGACAGGCAGCTAACCCCATACCCCATCTTACCTTGCTCCCAAGGGGCCTCACACCCTCCCTAGCAGGCTACTTAGGGCCTGGCACCCCACCCTCTGCCTACTTAGTCCCCACAGCCCCACACCCTCCTCTAACAGGATACCCCAGTATCAACATCAAAGTCCAGCCAGTGATCTGAGGGCATACACACTCAAAGATTAAACAAGTGAAGGTCCAACCCTACCTGTGGAGTCCAGTGTACTCCCAGAACACACTAGCAAAGTGAAATCAGATCAAAGGCATTCCACCAATCACGTCAATTGGAATTAAAATGGGCAGACCTCAAGGCAAGAATATATCACCAGCTGAGGAAACCACGCCAAATGGAAATAATGATATCACTAAAGAGAGTGAGCGGATGCAGGCCCAGGAAGACATGACACTAAACCCCAATCATACTGGCACAGATCTTAAGGAGAACTTAATGTTAGTCATGCAAGAAGAGATGGACCAACATATCGAAAGGGTACATAGTCAGCTCATTAGCTTTTCCACCAGGCTTAATATAATTGAGGAGAACTAAATGGACTTCAGAAGAGACATATGAGAACTAAAGACAAACCTGCAAACTGAATGTATCAAAAACCAGCTTTCCAAATTAACCGAAGACATCTGCAAATATAAGAATGACTGTCAGGAAGAAGTAATTAAATCAAACCTTGAAATGAAAACAAATTTCAACAGGATGTTAGAAGCAACCCAAAAAGAAGTTGCAGAAAACAATAACCATATTGAAATAATAAGAACATCCCTAGAATCTCTTACTAACAGGAATAACCACTGGGAAAACAGAACCTCAGACATGGAAGACAAAACAGAAGAGACTTCGAGAGAAATCAGAAACTTAACAAAATTCAAAAGAGCAAGTGAACAAGACTCAAGGGAAATGTGGGATACCATAAAAAGACCTAATCTCAGGATCATGGGGATCCCAGAAGGAGAAGAAAACCAAGCTAGGGGCATATAAAACATTTTCAACCAAATTATTCAAGAAAACTTTCCATACTTGGAAAGTTAGTTAGTCCTATACATCTAAAAGAGATACGGAGGACCCCAAACAATTTGGACCAAAGTAGGAACACCCCAAGACATGTCTTAGTTACAATGCCAAACCTTGAGGATAAAGAGAGAATCCTTAGAGCAATGAGAGAAAGGAAAATCATCACCTATAAAGGAAAACCCATCAAAATTACCTCAAACTTCTCCAGAGAAACTTTAAAAGCCAGGAGAGCTTGGAACAAAGCAATCCTAGGCCTAAAGAAGTATGGATTCCAACCTAGACTACTGTACCCAGCAAAGTTATCCATCATAATATATGGAGAAATGAAAGTATTCCATGAAATTTACCAGCTCTACAATTACTTGATCACAAAGCCAAACCTTCAGAAGATACTTCACGAGATATCCCATGTAGATGAGACAAACATATGTCCTCAAGAAAGGAACAGAGAACAAGCAAGGTAACACCAAAGAGATAACAACAGCTCAGATACCAACCTCCATATTCTCTCCAACATGGCAGGGTTTAAAGCAAACCTCACAGTTATAACTTTGAATGTAAATGGACTCATCTCTCCTATAAAAAGACACAGGATTGCAGGTTGGATCAGGAAAATGGACCCTTCCATCTGCTGCCTTCAAGAAACACACCTTATTGCTAAAGACAGTAACCTACTGAGAGTAAAAGGGTGGAAAACAATTTTCCAGGCATGTGGGAATAATAAAACAGCGGGTGTAGCTACTCTAATATCTGACAAAGTAGACTTTAAACTGACAGCAATAAAAAAGAACGATGATGGCCACTTTCTGCTGGTCAGGGGAACGATAAAACAAGAAGACATCACTATAGTAAACATGTATGTACCAAATACATGGGCCCCTCAGTTCATTAGGCATAAATTACTCAGAAGCAAAGCAGGTATAGATGCCAACACCATCATAGTAGGAAACTTTAACACTCCACTGTCATCACTAGACAGATCATCCAAACAAAAGACAAGCAGGGAAATAAAGCAGCTAAATAGCACCATAGACAAACTTGGGATGACAGACATGTATAGAACTTTCCATCCCAAAGACACAGATTACACATTCTTCTCAGCACCATATGGAACCTTTTCCAAAATTGACCATGTACTGGGCCATATATCATCCCTCAACAAATTTAGGATGATCAATGTAACTAACCCCCTGCATCATATCAGACCACAACACATTAAAGCTAGAAATTGTCAATGGGAGAGGATCCAAAAATTTCAATAGATATTGGCTACTTAACTCGCTCCTGAACAATAAATGGGTCAAACAAAAAATCAGACAGGAAATCCAGAATTTCATAGAAACAAATGATAATAAGGACACAACCTATCAGAAATTGTGGGACACATTGAAGGCAGTCCTAAGGAGGAAATTCATTGCACTAAATGCCTTCATAATGAAGACAGAGAGATCTCAAATCAACCAGTTATCTTCCCATCCAAGGTCATTAGAACAGATGGAAAAATCCAACCATAGGAGCTAGAGACAAATGGAAATAATTAAGATCAGAACTGAGATTAATGACTTGGAAGCAAAGAAAACAATTTTAAAAATAGACAAATCAAAGAGTTGGTTCTTTGAAAAAGTCAATAAGTTTGACAAAGCCCTGGCCAATTTAATCAAACGAAGAAAAGAGAAGGCTCAAATCAACAAAATCAGAAATGAAAAGGGTGAGATCACAACAGATCCTGAAGAGATTGGAAGTATCATCAGGTCATATTTCCAAAACCTCTACTCCACAAAATTAGAGAACCTGGAAGAAATGGATAAATTTCTGAACACCTACCAACTACCAAAGCTCAGTCCAGAGCAGATAAAGACCCTAAACAATCTAATACCAATCATAGAGATTGAATTAGTAATCAAGAACCTCCCCAAACAGAAAAGCCCAGGTCCAGATGGTTTCTCAGCCGAATTCTACCAAACCTTCATATAATATAATATAAAATAATTTGGCTATTTTTTTAAAAAAATATTTTATTGCTTTATTTGTAATATGAACAGAAAGACAGAGTGGGGAGAGAGAGAGAGAACGGGTACATCAGGACCTCCAGCCACTGCAAATGAGTTCCAGATGCAGACACCACTTTGTACATCTAGCTTTATGTGGGTACTGGGGAATCTTATCTGGGGATCACCAGGCTTTTCAGGTAAGTGCCTTAACTGCTGAGCCAACTATTCAGCTCTAATTTGGCTGCTCATTTGTACTATACTTCAGGGCAAAAACATTCTGGAAATGATCACATGCTTTGTATATATGCCTTCTTTGCAAATTAAATTGTGTTCTGCATAAGTCTGTTATTCTCTCAGAGTTTAAAAGAGAACTATGAGGGGAATTTGAAGTTTGAGTATATTTTCTGTACTTCCAGTATCTTCTAGCATAATCAGTTTCTATTCATACCTATTTGCATTATTGGTTTTATCAAGGTTATTTTCTTAGTAGGAAATGCCCAATGAGAGTTTAGTCTTTGAGCATTTGATTCAGGACCTTCTCCTGGGCCTTTCTGTTTGAAGGTGGCTTTTATTGACCTATTTTCTGCTCAGATGTCTATAGGTACTAAAGCTATGACTGTTTATGATCAGTTTAGCTTAATAACCTGTTATTTCTTTATTACTTTTCATCATCACAATTATATGGCTTTTGTAATAATTCAAAGATAATTCCCATTCTTCTAATCATGCTTTACAATGTTGAGCAGGACATTCAACCCAGGTCCTTCTAAAAAAGTCCCAAAGTTCACAGCACATATGGCAAGAGGACCATAAGTTCAATTCAATCTTCAGATATACAGTAAGTTCTGGCCCTGTCTAGGCTCCTAGGCTATATGAGACATTACTAAAAAGTAAGTAAATAATACACATATATATAATCATATACACATATATGATTTCATGTATATAATCACATTTATATGATTTCATATATAGATAATCATGTATATATATATTTATGATTTCATATATAATCATATATATATATATGATTTCAATAGATGACTAAGCTTTTGAAATGTATTAGTGAGAAGAGCAAGAAAGGGATGATTCTTAAGAGAGTAACAACTAGGTTTGAGGTTGATAAAAACAAATGTGAACTGGCATTACTTCCATATTTGGGTTTTCCATTTGAAGGTGTTTTAGAATTTGTTTCAAAACAAGGAAGAGTGTGCATTGTTCTTTCAACAACAGTGTGACCACTGAGCAAAAGCTGACTTTCTCCTAACAGCTGGGCTGATAGAAATATTAGTCATTATACACCAACTCTTTCCTAAATTGAAGGAAGTAAAACTTTGTGATATCTACCATATTTGACTATAAAAAATCAAGAATTCTTGCTTCTCACCACTTGCCATAAATCGGCTCCTTTTGTAAGGCATGATAATACTGCCTTTGGAATAGAGGCATTGTAAATTGTGATGAACTATGGCTGACAGTTGCAATTTTTCTGACAGACCAATTATTGTGCACACAGAAAACAATATCAGTTCATGAGAGGTTTTTACTCAAACCCCCTATTCATTTCTATGATGTTTTTCTGATAAAGAAAAGCTGCATTATATTTATGCTGATTAAAAAATTTCTTCCAGTTGGAGGGAAAAAAACCCTCAAGCAATGTATTTTCCAAAAGAAAATAATCATAAAAATATTTACTGCCCCATTTTGTCAATTTATTTTTTCTGTTGATATATGAACCACCATCACTCTGAGTAGGCTCTTAAAACCAAAAAAGGATTGTGTTGTCTTAGAAGCTTAGACAAAGCTGAAGAAAGAAAATAAGAGACAATAAATTTGCTTCCACATGGGGAAAACAGAGCAAAAGCCAAGCTGTAAAGCAATGATTCTTTTGAATGCACTCATCACAAATTAGATTCTACTAGACAGCTAAACAGTTCTTTCTGGAGAAAAACAGATATTTGTGACACCCAGGATTCAGCACTGGGGCAGGGAGATTGCCAAAAAGAGCCTGGTGCTCTTGTCCCCAATACACTGCTAACACAATATTCTAGTTACAGCATTCACAAAGCAAAAAGCTATTTTTTTAATGCACCATTTCAAAATTCTTCCTGTGAATGAACTTTGGAGGGATGTCCCATGAAAATCATCTTACAAAGGCAAATGTAAAACAGTGCTTCAAACTGCAATAGACCTTTTCCTTTGGGGTGTTGAAATGTTAAGCAACAAGGATCAGCCAAGAAAAGAATTGCTTTTAGTCCGAATATATAACAAAAGTCCCGGACTGGGAGATCAGAGATCATGAGCTCAACTGTTTCCTCAGTGGAGGAACCGTTAGCTCCATGTTGTAATGTCCTTAGCAGCCAACCTCAGGCACCTTTACAATGCAGAGTGCTAAAATTCAGGTGCTAAGAGTTTGAAGATACCTTCTAACAGTACCAACTCTCTTCTGTGACACTCACTATATGCAAGAACTCTGGTGCATTTTGAACACATTCCATGGCATGTAATTCATTGTTTTTAGGAGAAGCAATTTCCATTTGAGGATACGCCAACTGGGTTTCTGCTTGAATTAAGTAAAACAAACAAACAAACAAACAAAAAACTTTCCACTCAATGACTTTCACCCATTAAACCTCATTCTCACTTTCCAGCATCATTTTTTAAAAATAAAATCTAATTAAGTTTTTTAACATAAAACCAGAGACACATATTCCCCTTAAATCATCTCTCCTAGATAATAATGTCCCCAATACAATGAAGGCTTCTGAATTCGTCTGCTGTCACACTTTCTCTGGACTGATGTTTTGGCAGACGAAGAGACTCCAACCATCAGCGCAAGATTCCACTTCAGACAGGACTGAGAGCCAGCCGTGCTTCACCATCTATGACCCTCTTTTCAGAAAGAACACTTCATTTGTCAAAATGCATGTTACATTTTAATCTCAGCCTTGGCCTATTACAAACAGAGGCTGTCTAGTTCAATGGAAACAATTAGAGAGGTAACAAACCACCACCTCTTTTTATTTTGTGTGACCAACTTTTATGAAATTTTCTTGCCTGGTTTCCTCTCACCACCTGATCCATATCTTATTTTATCCTTTCCTTTCGTTGTTCTCACATGAAGGCATTGAAGTGGCACCTAAGCCGTGATTATCTCCTGTGTGTTCAACTGCTGATTAGCAGCTATGTAGCCTAATTTTCCCTTTCCTTCTCTGCAAGTCCAGAGATTCGGTCAAGTGCTTCAGTGGGAACACCCCCTATTCCTCCACAGTGTACACATAGCCTGATGTGTTTCTGATGTGACCCTCAGGCCTTTGTGCTCCCCTTGTCCCATCATGCATGTGACCCTCCTGCCCATCTGACTTCACTTTTCTTCAACTTAGTTACAGCATATTAAACTCTTTGAGAAGGTTTGTGTCATGTAGTTAATCAGGCCTCCTGCAGGGTGCACACTTCTTTACTAATTCCAGTGCTGAGAAGTTCTCACTGTCTGTTTTCCTCCCCCTTTCTGGATAAAAGTGCCTGCCTGGGGGGAAATGGCTTTCAACTTGCTGATTTCATTAGAAACACAAGTGATTCAAACTTCATTGTTGACTCTGTTTTTGATTTCCTATAGCAACAGATGCAAGCCTTCTTCAACATCTTGAAGTCCCCAACCTCCCTGGGAGCATAAATTTTAACAGAATGACCTCATCAATAGTTATCACGACCACCTGGTGCGTGATCTCTCAATCATCCTCCTACCCTAAGGTTCTCAGTCTTTCCACAAGTCTTTCCTAGGCCTCTCTGGAAGAAGACACTCCTTTTTACAAATGCCAAAGGAAAAGTGTATACATATTTCCACTGAACATTTCCTGCCTGGAATAGTGTTCTATCAGCAACCATTTTCATATTATTCTCAGTCTTTCTCCTAGATTTGTATTCTTTTCCCATAAATACAACCAACTTTCCATAATCTCTAGCTTTCTCTTCAGTCCAAGACTTTATTGTTTCACTTATAAGCTTGGTGGAATGTATTCACCATTTTCGAATCCTCACAACTGGGAATAATTGCAGTTTTCAGTATATGCCTACAAGCCCTGTCTTGGTGCATCTCTGACAAGAATAGCTAGTTCACATGCCCTTGCTTTATGCCTGTTTTATTGTAGCCAGCCTGAAAATGAGGACACATCATTGTTTCTATTTTGAACAATGTCTACTGAATTGCATTTTATTCTTGTTATATGAATTAAATTGCTTTAAAGGTCACTTTATATTTGATGTGTAATAGCTTTCATTTGAAAAATACTCAGAAAAACATACAATTACATTCTACAGAAAAAAATAGGGTCCAGAGAAATTCTCTGGGTGTATGAATGCTTGTTACCCATGATGCATGAGGCCTTGAGAGGACCTGAGCAGGCCTGACTTTGATTTCCTAGCACTCATTTAAAAAGATGGATGTGCTCATGCAATTCTGTAACTCCATTCATGTGGGGATTGGAGAAGGGAGAGTTGCTGGTGCTCAATGACCACAAACTGCAGCTCTGGGTCTCCATCTTATGGGCATATGAATGGGCAGTAAAGCATACAGAAGCACAGAGCATTCTCCTTGCACATCTGCACACACTCTGCATATGCCACACATCACACACCATCCAATACATACTCTATACACAAACACACACACACACTCATTAAAAAAAAGATTGAAAGATAGGATGAAATGGAGAAAGACAAATCAAGAAGAAATGAAGGAAGGAGTAAAGTAAGAACAAAGGCTAGGGGACTATGGAAGAGTGGACAGAGTTAGGGAAGGAAGAACAGAGGGAGGAAGTGAAGAAGGCAGGCAGGACTGGATTCAGAATTTGTCTGTGGAAATTTTTTAATTTATTTTGCATTACTTAATGAGAGGCTGCAAATCCAGACATACTGATAATTATATACATGTATTATTTGACAGTTGTGTAATTTTGACCAATGTTAAATTAAAGAAATCAGTTAAGATTAGAGATAATTTATTTAGATTTTGTACATAATTGTAAATCAGGTTACTGTGAATCATGGTAAATCTGTGATGAAGGGTTCCTTTAAGATGTTCCTCTAATGAAACAAAATGAAAGTTTGGTAAACTGTTCAGTTAGTGATGAGTAATAATGGTATTCTACACTCTTGTTCAGTTAGCAGTGACTAATAATGGCATTACACACTACTATTCAGTTAGCAATAAGTAATAATGCTATTTATTGTACACTACTCTTCAGTTAGAAATGAGTAAAATGATATTGTACATTACTGTTCAGTTAGCAATGAGTATTAATACTATTGTATACTGCTATTCAGTTATCAATGAGTAAAAATGGTATTGTACACTACTATTCAGTTAGCAGTGAGTAAAAATGGTACTGTACACTGCTGTTCATCTTTAAACATGCATATTATTAGGAACAATTAACATTCTTACCCTTTGAATACTACTAACAGAAAAATGAAGCATCATAAATTATCCTTTCTTATTATACATATTATCATTAGTTTGCTTAAGTCATTTCTGTCTTTATTTTTCACTACAGGCTACACACAACACATACTAGATGTTGTCTTCCATAAATAGAGATGGAAATTCTCTAAATCTGTCCACTTTCTCCTAGAATATGTAGTGGGTTAGTGGTTGGGAAATGATTCTGTGTGTGTGTGTGTGTGTGTGTGTGTGTGTGTGTGTGTGTGTGTGTGCATCCGTGCCCATGTGGTATACATGTATGTGAATATCTAGACATGGTTGAGTGTTATGGGACAATAATGAATGTGATTGAGGCGCTTCTGTGAAACAAAGTGTTCTTATAGTTTGAAAAATACTCAGTAATCACTATAATGATTTATTAAAGATGTGATATAGGAAAACACATGATAAGCTAATTCTCAAAATAAAAATGCATGTTTGGCTCTAGCTTAACCTCGGAAGTAAGATTTCATCACTTTTAATATATCCAATTAGTTCTGCATGATCCTGTGGGTTCAGTCCAGTCTGAAAGAGATGGAATGCCCACCTCACTGGAGACAGGACCAGTGAACTAGCTCAGAAGCTGCCTGTCACACAAATCACCCGGTCACTCCCTGACTCTGTAAGCAGATATTCGATGAATTCCTTAAGTGCCCATCTTTTTGTAATCAGATTGTCTTAGAAAACCTATTGAAAACTATCTCTTCACAAGAACAGTCCTAACTAATTAGAGAGCAAATGTCTCTTGAATCCCATTTCAGGGGACACTCTAAAGCAGCATGGAACTTCATGAGTTTATCAAGCGAGACAGACAGGTCATATAGCACTTTCTGTAGCCACTTGAATGCTGAAGTCTATGACATGCTTGGAGACAACCATGCTAAGCTTTCGGCAGACAAAACTGAGAGTTCCAGTTGCTTATCTGAAGCTCCCGGTAGAGCTACAACAGTGGGTATGATACACACTGTGGTTGAAAGTTGGTGGTATGTGGCCTTCTCCAATTACTTCCCTTCTAACAGCCAGCTTCTATTAACCCACGGTTCTGGCATGACATGCTGGATGACTTCATGAAAATTCAGCTTCAATCCATGGTAGCTTGAGTTTAGGCCTCAGGATCTTGCCACTGGTTTCTCAGTTCACTTAGCATGAATTCCTGGTCCCCTAGACCAAAAGGCCATGAGCTGAACTTTGGCTGTGTCTCCTAATCCATCCGCTGCTGTGTTCCCTACCTCACAAACCTTCCATCTCTGCTCCCCTTCACTTTATCTGTTATTGCCTTCATGACACTTTGCTTATGTCTTTATCAAGGGAAGCCACATCTGCTACCAAGGAAGGCCCTTGGAAACGTCTCTCTACTTTTATCATTGTCATCCTCTCAGCCTCTCAGGTCAACACAGAGCCATGTGCATTACATAGCAGATGTCCAATCAACACATATTTATTCATGGAAGATATAGACTGATGAAACTATTCATTAATCAACCAAGATCATCATCCTCTGGAAATGTTTGTGGTACCCAACAAGGACAGAATCCAAAAGCAGATGTTGCTTAGGTAAGCTCGCATACTTATTTGTAGAAACAAAATCAGTTGGTAATTGGCATTGGAAAAAGTACATCTTGAAGATGAAAAACTAAATTTGATTCTTATGTAACCACCATGTTAAATTTTTACTTGCCAGATAAGAACAGAGCTTAAAAAGTAGGATCTGAGCATCGAACACTCTAATCCCTGGCTCCTGGTGCCATTGGAAATAAAACTCAACAAGTTTTTTTAATTTGTTTTGGAGTCGCTGTTTGTTGTTCATGTTCCACTTTAAAAGCCTTTAAAAAGATGAAAATATATTGGCTTACAGTGGTGAGTTAAATTACCAGAGTGACACAAAACAAATGTAAATAAACAGGGTGGACAACTTTTTCTCAATCAATTTTAATCAAATGTGAAAAAGTTATCATTAAGAAATATACTTGCCAATGAGGTCAGTACTATATGAAGTGGTTTTGGTTTTTTTTTTTGTTTTTTAACATGGTTTTTGGGGTACAGGAAAAGTCCTTGAACTCCTAAGCCTGGGTTCCTGTCTATTTTTAACCAAAGATTGGCTAAAGTGGACTGAGAAGAATGATTTATAAATCATTACATTTCATTCAGAAATTTCAGGGATATGAGGAAGTAGAAGTTCTGCCATCTGAGGAAGGAAAACTGGGTACACCCTTGTGGCCAGTGAGCCCATGTGGGAGAACAAACATGGGCCCTGGAAAATGAAAAAGGAATTTAGAGAGAAAAAAGAAACGCACAAAGCTCCTGCCATGTAGGCTGCAGGAGGAGGTAGAGAGCCCAGGGGAGAGTAGGGGTCATGTGTCTCCACTCACTGGGCTGAGACAAGGGTAGTCTTACTAGAACAGGAACCCCACAAGAGAAGAACAGCCAACAAAGCAGCCTTGCCCACCTGTTAAGAATCAATTTATAATCTTATTTTGGTGGGATTTACCTTTAGGCTTAGTTGAGCCTCAGAGAGCTAATGTGTGGATTCAGGGCTTTGGCTCAAGAAGACATCAGCCATGATGGCACATTTTAGTGTTGAGCCAAACCAACCAGAATACCAGGATCAGGTTTAAATTCTAGGAAAGGGAAATTTCCTCCCAGAAAGGGCTTTTATGAAAAAAAATATCTAGGTAACTCCTTTAGTCAAGAGAAAAGGAGAGGAGACATCCTCTGATCAATAGTAATGGAGATTGCAAGGGCAGAGAAAATGACATTTCTGCTTTTCACTTTTAGGGTAAAATCACCCTAAAGTACCTTAGAAAGCTACCTGACTTCCTCTCAATTTGTTTCATTTTTTTAAACTTCCTATTGCTGAAGATTAAACTCAGAGCATCTCTCTTGCCAAGCAAGTACCCTACCAACTGGATAGTGTCTCCAGTCCTGTGTATTGTTAATCAGCCAAAAATGTTTAAGAACAATAAAATGCTAGTGTTAAATTAGCCAATTTTCTAAAACCTACACAATTCATATAAAGATTTATGGCAAAGTAGAAAAGATAACTGTATGATTTTACATTTTGAGAATAGGTTCTATTTGCAAAAATATGATTTTTGATTAGAGTTGAGAGTCATGCTATTCTTCCAGATTGCTAATAATAATCAATGGGCAATAAATTGTGACTGTACGCTAGGGGAAATAATTCCATTTAAATGTAATTTAAACTCATAGTGATTACAAACTGGTTTATCTATCTGACAACCCTGTGTATGAGTTAAATTGCAGTGTTTAGTCATAGGAACTCTGGAAAAGTTAATTAAACTCAGTAATATGCATTCTCTCTCTCTCTTTTTTTTGCATTTTCTTAACCTACGTATTGGGAGTAATTCTATACTTTCCTCAAGGGGTTTCTCTAAAATATGAGAAAAGTAGTCTATATAGCCTGAAAAAAAGTGTCACTGTTGTCTGGTTAACCTTCTACTCATTACAACCTGAAGTGTATCTTTTATTCAGAAGATAATTGAATTGATAAAAAATAACTAATGTAGCATCTTCCCCATGTTTACAATTTTAGATATATATATGTATGTGTATATGTGTACACATATATATGATGTGCACACATATATGATACACAATATATATGATGTGTATATGTATACACACAGACCAGCAAGCAATATTGCAAATGTCCTTTGAAAACAAAGGCTGGCTAATAATTTCCTGGGGTCACAGGAGAGGGCTCATCAATCAAGAATCATATTTCTTCTACATCAAAAGTTGCCAAACATACCTATGGAGCTTTGGACTCAACTCTTTAGGCCATACCCTGAATCACTTCAGAAAGTCAAATCTTTGATAACATTTCTACATCATCAGCCAAAGCTTCCAGAAACCTATTATCCTCCGTTCTGCTGAGTATGTGAATTACCATGAAGTTGGTGTCTCTTTTGGAACCCTTAAGAATTATAAATGGTGAATATTAAGACTCAGCTGTGTCTAAATTGAAAACACATTTAATTGCCTCTCTTTTGTTAAACCCTATACTTCATCAACCCACATTTGAACTTGTTCACTAGGCTTGCTGTTAGCATACTTTGAAAACTGGAGGAAAGGGAAAAAGTAACTCATGATAATGACAGAGTGCACAGCTATGAGAACGTCTCCCAGGGGACCCAGTAAAGATCAGCATGAGGTTTTTTTATTTTACAGAACATCTTTATTTGTGCCTGTGAAAGGGGAACAAATGGCTCACTAATTATCCTCATCAGGGACAGGATGCAAACACCATTGGAGAAGATGATAATAAAGAAAGGATATAAATGCTTAAAGCCCAGATGAAAAATAGATTGAAATGGATCTATAATATATGAGCTAATAAATCTCAAGAAATTTTTCAATCCAAATGTGTGTGAGAAAGATAGAATCTTGGAACTAAAAGGAAAAAGAAAATCAAATAATGTTAACATTAAGTGATTGTGTGACCATCTTAAAGGAAAATAGAATATCACTTTAAACCAGAATGAAAAGAAGTAGGATAAATTTGTGGAAAGAAAATGTGATGAGACTATCAGGAAAACATTTCCTAGCAGCAAAATCTATTAATGCAAGGAACAATTTTCCTCAAGGAATTGTGTAGTCTTCATTTGATTATTTTTTAAATTAGACTAGACAAACCCATGGGAAATGGCTAGGCTAGAATTTAATCCATACTGAATTGGCAGAGAGAGACATGCAAGATTATCTCATGAGTTGATCTTCTGTATATCCCTAAACTCGCATTAAACATGACTTACCACTTGTTTTGTTCATAGCTCCATTTGCCTCCCAGAAACAGAAACTAGCATGCATAAATGGATAAGGCATTCAGCCTATTGAATCATTCTCACATTGAAGGTATTAAGTTCATTCTGGAGGAAAAGTACTTAGCAAGACAAAGAGAGAGAGAGAGAGAGAGAGAGAGAGAGAGAGAGAGAGAGAGAGAGAGAGAGAGAGAGAACATATCCTCATTCCCAAGTGCCTCAAAGCTTCATGTGCTGGGAAGGCAATGTTGAGGTGAAACCTTGAAGAAGTGGGGTTTAGAGGAAAGTAATTAGGTCGTGGGGATTCCACCCTCCAAAACAGGTCAACACTGTTGCAGGAGCAATTGTGGTCTTCCAGGACTGGTTTATTTCTCCTGAGTGTGGACTTTTTTTTGGATCTATTGTTTTGTTTTTTTTTTTTAATTGTCCATAATGAGTTCTCAACAATAAAACAGCCTTAATACTCACCCACCACGACTCAGGGAACTGAGTGGAAGAGGGGGCAGAATAGCAGATTTCTTCCAGATTGAAAAGAGAAAAGAGGTTCAGGGGATTCAGGAAGTCATGTTAGCTAGACATGAATGGGGAAGGACAGTGCAGTAAGGAAATTCCAAGGACTCAGGAAGTCAAGGAGTCTGGGAAAGGGTTGAAAGACCCTGCCCTAAGGCAATGGAAAGGGGAAGAGATTTTCTTCCCCCTGCCTGTTTGCTGGTGTGTGTGTGGGGGGGGGTGTTAGTGAGAAGTTTCTTTCTCTGTTTGGGCCTCTCTAGTCGTTATGGAAGTTATGGAAATTTCTCTAGATCTATAGCTTCAACAAATCTCTTCCTCCCATAACTATGCCTAGTTTGGAGGGTAATCCCAATGGCATGTGGCTAAGCAAGACACCATATAATAAAAATATTTTACTAGAAAAACTAAAGATTTTGCTGAATGACCTAGTAATAGAAAAGCATTTTGATCACCAATATACATGGAAAATGTAGACTTATTCACCATGTTAGTAAAAGAAAGGAGATATGTGGTAGTTGTGAACTGAGTCTGAATAAAAGTTAAGGCTATTTTCTATTGTTCTGAAGTAATAAAAATGGCTAACTGATTAATTCATCTATAAATATACACCAGTATCTTCAAAACACATCTTTTGCTGAGGTGCATATGGATTATTAGAAAACTATATTATTCATGGTGGTTTAAAGAAGACATGTATTAAAACAGAAAAGGAAGACATAATCTGTTGCCTTCCTAAATATTACTCCAATGTAAAGAAAACCCATAGGAGAAATTGCAACTAGATAAAATTAGTGTTTACCAAATTGTGTAGATACAGATTTAACATACCCAATTCCATAAATTCCCATGCCTTAAGAAATGTATATTGTCAATCACAGTGGGTTTTCAGAGAGTTTCCATAACTTAATTTTATATTTTATAGATAGAATTCTCTTCTCCTTTCAAAAATTAAAAATTTCAAATTATGATATGTCACTTCTCAACATTATTCATTAATTAAATTCTATTTTTATCAAAATGCTTGGTGGGTTACAATACAAGTGTATTGTAAAATTCATATGGAAATGTAGAGGGGCTAGAATTATGAAATAATTCTGAAAGCCAATACCAATGTTGGAAGAGTAACTTCATCTAATTTGAAGACTAATTCCATAGCTATAGTAATGCAGAAAGTGCAGAATTCACAGTGGGATAATCACATAGACCAATTAAACAACAGATATTTCACAAATTCAAACATGTACAGTCTTTAAAAAGATGCATAAAAATATCAATGAAGAAATGTTAAACTTATAACAACTACCATATACTGTGTTTGGAGTTTATCTGTGTTCTTGTGAAAGTCAATTATTGTTTCTTGTTACTGCAGTTATCCATCACACACATACGCCATACCTCGTTTGTCCATTTCGTCATTGATGAATTGAGGGGTTTTGGTGACTATAAACAAAACAGCAACAACAGTCATGTACGTACTTTTGTGTGAAGATATGTTTCTGTTTTTCTTGGGAAATGCGAATAGTATATTGTTGAGTCATGTGACAAGTATATGTTAAACTGTGTCAGAGACTGCAGGACATTTTCAGAAATGGACATCCCTTGTGGAATTCCCATACACTCCATGTGATATTTGCCACCACTCTGCATTGTCACCCACTCTTGCTATTGGTATTATTTTTTTCCACTTTATTTGGGGTTAAGTAATATCTCATCATGTTTTTCATTTGCATTTTTCTGGTGACTCATAATTTTGCACAGTAAATCTTGCTTATTCACCATCTATGTGCCGTCATGGTGAAGTGTTTAAGATCTTTGCTCAGTTTTTAGGTAGATTAGTTGCTTTCATATTATTGAAAGATAAGAGTTCTGTATATATTTGGGTTATAATTCTTGTTTCAGATTTGTAAATTGTAGATACTTTCTATGTAGGTAACTTGTCTTTCCAGTCATTGAAAAGTATTTATCAAAAAGCAAAAGTCAAAAAGTTTTAGAAAATCCAGTTAACCATCTATTTTCTGTTATCTATTTTGTCTCAGTATCACAAAAAATTTCTTTTATGATTCTTTTCTATAGGATTCGGTACTTTCATCTTTTGGATTATTCTCCATTTTGAGCTATTTTCATACATGCAGAATGAATCAGAGTACCTCTTCCACTTAGTTATGCAATTGTCCTCACATCGTCTGTTACTTAGTTCACTAATGTATCTTCAATTTGTATTAAATAAATTGTTTTATACAAAAGAATTTTCATCCTTATTTTATATAGCTTCCTTTCTATAGCTCCTTTGTCAAGTTATTGCATTTGAAGTACAGAAAATAAACCTTCATTACCCCCCCCAAAAAGTGAAGAATTGTGCTTCCTTTAACACCCCAATCTTTAATATTTTGCAGAAAGGTTGTACATCTTTCTCCAACAAGCTCTTCTTGCAGGCATTTTCTGTCACCACACATTTTACATTGCTTCTCACATCAGCAGGAATTCTAGAATTGAACTTCAATTTGCCTTGCTAGAAAGGCAGGATATGAAAGAAGACAGTTAGTTGAAGCACAGTGATATGACCTGTTTTAATGGTTACAACAAACAACACAAGCAGTAAAACTAAGGAGTGCTACTCAGTACCAAGGTAAAGCAATCCTTTCCAAATTTAAGTAGTATTGTAAATACTTAAAGTGCCTAGTTGTGGGCACTCCTGGAACACAGTTCTGCTTATGGTTCTTGACTACATCAGTAAATTAATCAAAAGGGAAAATGAATTCAGGGATAGATGAGAAGAATGAAAGAGAATGTTCTGTTCTGATAGAAAGATAAGGAGGCAATGCCGAGAATGCCTAGAGAGCAAGGAGAGACAATGGATGGATCAGAGCAGATGCAGAGGAGTTGAAGGCCATGACTGTGTAGGAAAGGAGACAGTAAGAGTGAAGGGTCTCGAAATCGAGGAAGAAACACTGAAGGAATCCAGCCAATTTAGAATAGGTGGCTTGCTGTGAACCCCACCTCAAAATAGTCAGGATTCAGTCTCTATCTTCCTTCCACTCCAAACCAAACTTCTAAACTGACACTTATTTCAGATTTCCATGACAGCTGACTTGGGAGCAGGGGTGGCTCATAGGTAGAGTACCTTTCTAGCCAAGCATGTGTGAGGCTGAGGGATTGATCCTCCTCAGTCACACACACACACACACACACACACACACACACACACACACACACACACACATTTTTATGTTTATTCTGGAGACTCGCTGATCCACATTCTCCATTGCTAATCAAACCACCTATATTTTTTCTGTATATTTCTGTTGGGTTATAATACCTTCATATTTTAATTGAATTTCAAGAAATTCTTTCTTATCTGGCCTTTCTTCTAAAAATGATATAGACAACCTAGAAAGAAGCTATTTTTTTTTAAAGCATGACATTTAGGAACTCCCTTCTATAGGATCTGTGGTCCCCATTACTATTTATCTCCATCTACTGATTTTGTTCCACTATGCTCTTACTGCCCATAAATAATTAGTCTCTGTCTCTACAGGATAAAACGAAGGTTCACATATAACTACCTATTTGCCTAGTCCTTTTCTGGTGGCCCTAGGGGGTTAAAACCAGGGTCTTATTCATGTTAGGAAAGTCTAACACTAATCTATAACTCTTGCCATTCCCTCTTACCATCAATTACTCTGTGAATATATTTTTAAAATTCATTTATCCAGATCATGAACATTTGTTACAGAGGCCAAAATCCACCCCTTCACTAACATTTATCACCAATCCATTAATGCACTCCTCCTTCTCTGATGACTGAAATTTATCCAGCTCTAGATTCTAAATAAAAGCAATCCTCCCTGGTAAAATCATTCTCAGACTATCATGGACCATGGCGATTCCTCCCACTGTTCTCTGACCTCCCAGTGTCCCAAGTTATCTTCCTTTGGATGTATAACTTTCATAAGTTATGATGATGGTTTTC
>PVHP010012790.1:0-42025 GCA_004024765.1 Zapus hudsonius
GCTCTCTCTCTCTCTCTCTCTCTCTCTCTCTCTCTCTCTCTCTCTCTCTCTCACACACACACACACACACACACACACACACACACACTATTTCTCTCCCCCTAGCAAATAAATAAAATATTTTTAAAATATTTTTAAAGAAGAACTCACAAAGCGGTTTACCAAAGACCTGAAGGAAGATGAACTGAAGAGCTCCACCAGGAAGGAGGTCAGAGGCTTCTGTTGGCCATGGGATCATTGTCACCACCGGCCCTTGTGTTTCTCTCCCTCTATCCCAGTGTAACCTCTGCTCTCTGCCTCGACTTCATCATTGTGCCATGGGTTTATGAGAGGCAGAGAATTTCTCTGTGACATTACAAGACTCTGCACCATGAAGGCCTGGATCTAGCCCTGATGGAGACAACAGTGCCTTACCCAGCAAGTCCTAGATGTTGAACAGGAGTCAATAACTGCAGGGATTTTAGCACCATCTCCTTTGGCATAGGGCTAGTTGGGAAGTTGATTATGCATGAATGCTTGGATATAAAGTAGACTCTGGTAGACCCTGCTAGATGCCTCTAGTATTCATTGTCCTTTTCTCATATGTAATAGAATGCTTAATTTTTAACTGAGACATATGACTTCTGAGAATAAAAACTAAAATCTCTCTCTCTCTCTCTCTCTCTCTCTCTCTCTCTCTCTCTCTCTCTCTCTCTCTCTCTCTCTCTGTATCTCTCGTGTTGTGAGATCTTGCCAGTGGGAAAGTAGCAGAAGTGATGCATGAAACTTTCACCCTTCTTATCTCCTTCATGTAGGAAAAGAAACGAATTGTCCTGTTCCAGGCAGACAAGAGCAATACTCTATAAATAAGAAAAGAGAAGGATCCTCGGTCTCTAAGGCTTTTACAAAGTACAGTCACCATGCCAACCCCCAATTTCCTGTCCTCTCAATTTTCCTCCATGGGAAAAAACTTTGATTGAACCTACTGTTATTTGGGATCTATGATACATGTAGTCATAGCTACATAACACCTACAAAAAAATAGAAAGGAGGAAATAGAAATAAGATAATAAATTTTGAAATTATGAAAAAGTTTTGACAAGAAGATTTTTGACAAAACTTGACAAGAATTTTTGACAAAGAATAATCGGGTTCTCTACAGGTACTAATTATGCAGACGAACTTATTAAAAATTTTATCAAGAAAAAGAGATAAGGCACAAATAATATTCTCATTAGAGTATAATTAAAATACAGCAAAAGTTTGTTCCTTAATCAGAAAAGATTGTTACAGACAACTTTATGTTGACATAAAACAATTATATGGGGGAACTTCTCTACAAAAATATAAATTACCAAAATTGAAAAGAGGAAGTGAAAATAAGAATATAAATTACAAAATTTGAAATTGACACAAGGAAAGAATAGAAAAACTAAATATGTCAGCAATTAGTTTTTAATTGACTCTTCTGTCAAAATCCTTCTCATTCCCTATTCTCAAAAAAAAAAAGAAAAAGAAAACAAAAACACCAGGTCCAGACACTTTTGCAATTAAATTTTACCAAACAGAGGAGCATATTATTTCTATAATATATAATTTTGTACAGAAAAAAGAAAAAGGTACTGGCTCATTTTATAAGGCTAGTTTAATCTTGATTATTAAACATTATATGGATAATTAATTAGCTTTGCTACATTCACAACTCAAAAATCCCAGTGGATTAGAAAAGCCAAGATTTACTCCTCCTTTATATTACATGTGGTTTACAGGTCAGCTGAGACTATGGCCTATACTCAGCTCTGTTCCCTGTGTTTCCATATTCCACAGCCTTGGCTAATGATGCACACACTTTGTGGAACATGGCCCTAGTTATGATTGACAGAAATAACCAGAGACTTAGTAGAATCATCATAGTGTCTCCTAAAGCCTCTGTGTGGGACAGACAGAGTCACTTCCTCTCACAAAATTCAAGTCCAACTTGAGGTCAAACTTGACAAAGGGTATGAAAATCTACTCCAGCTTTAGTGAGGTGGTGTATGTGACATTGAAGATACATTGTCTTATTGCGAAGGAGACAGAATTAAATAATTATGAACAATTACACAGTCTTTCACAGATCCTTTTGAGGAAATATAGAACAATTTCACTTATTAATATTGATATGGACATCCTAAATAAAATAGTCCATTGAATTCATTTTTATATAGAAAATTATAAAAATAGGACAGGAGAGATAGATCGGTGGTTAAGTACACTTCCTGCCCAAGCATGAGGGCCAGAGGGGGGCCGAAGAGTGCCTCAGTTTGAATCTCCAGCTCTCATGTAAACAGCTGGGCATGACCATATGCACCTGTCATCCGAGTCCCACAAAAGGGAGCAGAAACCAGGGACTCACTCGGGCTTGTGAAAAACAACAAGCTCTATTATCAGTAAGAGACTCCAGCTCAAATAAGAATGGGCAGAAGAGTGTGGGAACAGAACTCCAAACCTTGGGCTCAGACACCACACGCACATGCACACACACGCACACACACAAGCAAAATATATACGTAATCTAATTTATGCAATGAATTTAGGCAAGGATGGTTAAAAGTGAGAACATTTCACAACATGTTATACCATGTTGATATATTAAAATGTAAAAATGTTTTTTCTCAAGAGATGAAGAAAAATATTTAATAAAATCCAATAACCATTTCTACAACTTTAGCAAATGAAAAATAGGGATTTTTAACCTAAAAACTGACCATAATAAACACAATATACATTCTCCTCAATTTACAGTGGAATTGCACTCACTACTACCCAGCATCCTAAGGGAGTATTACATATTTTTTCATATATATGCATATATAGTTAAAATTCAAAGTAAGGTTCCTACTGAATTCATTGCTTTTACAGATCATAAAGGCAAATAAAAAAATTACAAGTCAAAATATCAGAAGTTGATGATTATCTATGAGCAAAAGTCAAGGGAATTTCCATTAAGATTAGAAACAACACACAAATGCACTATTACCCTGCAATTGTCCTCAAGTCTCTAGTCAGTCCTAGAAGGAAAATAACTTGCATAAAAAATTGAAAAATTCAAAGAGAAATCTGCCATTATTTGCCTACTATACAACTACTACTCAGAAATTCCAGGTAATCTGTAAAATACTGGCCCAAATGAGATCTTACAGTCAGATTGCTTTGAGTTAAAATCCCAGCAACTCATGACCCCTCAGTGAATACCATATTGCTGCTGAGGAGGACCCCAGGGAAACAAGAGCAGGGTTGTGGGGAGAAAAGAGTATAACCTATAATTTAATTTAAAATATATATATATATAACACATTAAAATTTATAAATACACTGACATTAAAATGAATTTAGAGTAAAACAGATGTACTGAAAAACATCCAGCAACCATATTTATGTGCCAAATATAGGCAACTAGAAAGTACACAGAGAATTTTCAAAACCATGCACAGTAATCGAAAAGCATAATACAACTGGTAATAAAATCTAAAAATGTTAAACATATGAGAGCTTTATGAGGAAAATTATAAAACATTATTTAAACACTCTTTGAAAACTGAATAAATGGTAAATTATTCTATGGATAGAAGGATTTATACCACTGATCCAATTCCACATGATTCTAAGGAAAATCCAAAGAGACCTTCCTTGCAACTTGTGCTGATTCCAACAGTTACATGTAAAAGCAGAATATCCAAGAATAGTAGAGAATTACCTTAAAAGATAGGAAAGAAGTTCTTAAGCTAAAATAGCTGGGGAAAATATGGTCTTGTCAAGGAATAAAAACCATAGCTCCCTGTAATCTGTGCAAAGCCTAGAGGCAAACCTGATTTAGGATCAACGAAGTATGGAAGATCATTGTGCGCCTACATAGCCATTCAAACTTTGGGGAACAGTTTTATTTCTGTGTGGGAAAAAATAAGATTATATTCCTGATTTCTTTTATATATAATTTGAAATTTTAATGAGCTAGAGACCTAAATGTATGAACTGACTTTTACACATGTTTATTTACTTATTAGAGAAAGAGAGAGGAAGTATGGACACTCCAGGGCCTCTTGCCACTGTAAACACACTCCAGATCCATGCATCAATTTGTGCATCTGGCTTTATGTGGGAATTGGGGGATCGAACCTGGGCCAGCAGGTGTTGCAAGCAAACACCTTTAACTACTGAGCCATCTCCCCAGCCCAGGAAATAATTTTTAGAAGAACAATGCACACTTTGTGAATTATGGTTGAAAAGGAATCCTCACACAAGAAGAGAAAGCATGGTCCATCAAGAAAAATTAACAGGAGCTGGAGAGATGGTTCAGTGGTTAAGGCACTTGCCTCCAGTGTCTAAGGCCCTGGGTTTAATTCCCCAGTACCCACATAAGCCAGACCCACAAGGTGGTGGCCCTGGTGGGTTCTCTCTCTCTCTCTCTCTCTCTCTCTCTCTCTCTCTCTCTCTCTCTCTCTCTCTCTCCCTCTCTCCCTCTCTCCCTCTCTCCCTCTCTCCCTCTCTCCCTCTCTCCCTCTCCCTCTCCCTCTCTCCCTCCCTCCCTCCATCCCTCCTTGAAATGAATAAATATTTTTTAAAAAGATTAACAAATTTTTTAACTTTCCATGTATAAGATCTAGCATAAATAGTTACACGGCCAATGTAGGAAGCCCATGATAGTGCCTATGAGCAATCAAGGATTAGCACACAGAATGCATACAGAAAAACTACTAGTCAGCAACAAAAACTTGAATTTTTAATCAAAACATACAATGGTTTTTGTTTGTAACTGCAACTGTTCATTTTTTCCCCCAAGCCATTTCTCACTGACACCTTTATACTCCAAGACAATGAAGTTCAATTTGCTAACAGTTGGTAAATGCCCGTGTCAATCAAAGGTGGACAGAGGTCTGTGATAAGATTTGAAATGCAGTGACTTATTCCTGGAGGGGCAGGGTGAGATAGAGCAACCTGATACAGGAAATGAGTTAAGAGTGAGGAGAGTTAGTTAAAATAAATAAATAAGTGAACAAGTAAAGTCAGACTCCAGAGAATGGTGAGAAAATGAGCCTTTGCCCAAAGACTCCCACACTCAGCATCCCCAGTCGGGGAAGAGGAAACATGCCTAGCAACAGGGCCATGAGAAGAAACTCCAGAGGCTGAGTTAATAAGAAAGTCAACGTGAGCCAGCCGTGGGATGTCACTACCCAACAATCTAAAGCCACCATGGGCCATGTCATTAGCAGAATTGTGTCCAGTGAGAGGGAGGGAAGAGCAATTACCTTCTCCTTGCTAATAGGACCATGCTTGAAAGAGAGCTCCACGCATGGACACTAAATGTTTCAGATCCAAATACTCACAGCAAGATACATAATCCAATTGACAAAATACGCTATGCACATGCATGAGAGCTGTCAATAAAAAGTCTTTTTAAAAGTTACAATGAGAACTAGTGTTCCATTCCAAGCCATCCGCTATGGGGATTACACTGAGGAAACTTCACTCTTCCATCAATGAATGACTAAAAATGAGCAAATAGTTGTTGAAACCCTATTGATTCTTCGACGTACTAGAAGGAAGCTTAAACTACAATGCTGATCAAGATTATCGTATCCACCCTTATCGGCTGGGATATGGTGGACGGGGAAAGTTTAACTTCATTGGGATTTATGTCATTTTATAACTGGGGATATAGATGCACAAGGAGAGGAATTACCTTTGATTAAACATGCTGGTTTGTTTTGATTTGTTTTGTTGTACTAACAATCAGTAGTTAAAGGTGTTTGTTTGCAAGGCCTGCCAGTCCAGGTTCGATTCCCCAGTACGCATGTAAAGCCAGATGCACAAAGGGATACATGCATCTGGAGTTCATTTGCAGTGGTAAGAGACCCTGTCACACCCATATTCACTCTTTCTCTATTTATCTTTCTCATAAATAAATTAATTAAAATATTTTTTGATATCTTTATTATCCAAAATTAGATACATTGTATGAGCAAATATGGTGTTGGTACCCCATTTCCCTCCTCCCTGTCCCCAGTCCACTGGGCATCCTCCTCGATGGGCATACTGGATCAATTTATGGGGTGGGGGTTATGAATAGCACAGGAGGCAGCCAGGTTCCCCCCTTTGTATGTTGTTGCTGAGGGGGGCAGTGTCTCTGGATATTCTCCTCCACCATGTCTCTTACACTCTTTCCACCCCCTCTTCTGCTTGGTTCCCTGAGTCATGGTGGGTGAGTTTTAAGTCTGCTTTATTGTTGAGATATTAAGGGCCTCTGGACTTCTGCTTTGGGTTGTGCTGGTCACCAATTTCCAAAATATTTTAAAATATAATCTTCAGATTCAAATTCCTTAGACCATTAAAGTTTAGTTTTCACTCTCATTAATGTCATCTGGAGACTAGCCATGGCTCTGCCCTACCACTCCATCCAAGAACAGAGAACTGACGAGAGAGAAGATAATGCAAGACCTTATAATGGCTCAGAGAGCTTCTGATGACAAACAGAAAATGCAAAGTGTGCATTCTTTCTATCGCATTTCATTGCTCAGAGTGTTTCAAAAGGCCAGCTTTGTAGTTGTAATTGAATGGAAAGTAAAATCCACCCATAAGAGTAGGTCCAGTGATTATATGCACAACTAATACATACTAATAAAAAAGAAAAAATATGGTAATAACTCCATACTTGTGTATCAATTACAACTAAATTTTATAAAATGTTTATGTATCCATATGATATATTATATGCTGGAATAACATAAAGGAAAGAAAAAGTTTGGCTGCTGCCCTGTGCACTAACATAGATATAAAATGTGATACATGATTCTATTTATATGAAGTTTATAACCAGGTAAAAATAATCTATAGTAATGGGTGTCAGAATAGCAGTTACTTTTGAGATACACATAGACGCACACACGGGTGTGAAATGTTGTCTAACTATTTCGATGACTAATTGAATCCAATTTATTGTTGGGCTCATTGTATCTTAAAAAGGAAGGAAGAAAATGGAGTAAAAGAAGGAAGGAAGGAAAGGAGGGGTGAAAGAATCTCTGACATATATTTCTAACTTTTAGAGGTGTAGCTAATCAGTAAAGGCTTTCTGTAGGAAGTTAATGAAAAATTCAGATCTGAAAATGAGCAGAGTTCATCAAGGCAGGTCACATTCCTGGCATGGAGACCCATCAACCTGAAGACCTAGGACCACAGAAGGCGTGTCACGATCAAAATGCTAAAATGCTTTCTAAGGAGCTAATATTCCAGCCACCCAGTGAGTCCTGAGACCTCAAATGCAGCACCCGTTGAAGACCTTGAGGGTGTGATAAGCATTTTGTCCTTTAGGTGAGGAACTGAGAGGAGTCTACTGAAGGGTTTTGAACAGGGAAATGTTCACATTTTCATGTTGTGAAGTTCTCCTCTCTGATGACAGTTAAAATGAAGTCAGAAAGGCAGAATGAACGGTGGAAGGCCAGATAGGAGAACACTGCAGATGCATCTAAACCAGAGAAGAGGGTGGGGAAATAGCGCAACTAAGAGGAATTGTCACATGACTTTGATCTTCTGATCTGTGTTAGTCAATGGTTAAGGTGAAGAGAAGAATCCAGACTGGAAAGATATGTGGAAGGAAGAACTGACAGGATTGCAAAATGTCTTCATGTGACCAGGTTGAAATAAGACAGGGTGTGTACATTTGCTGACATAGAGTCACAGCCCACGTGTGAATGGGTACTGTTGGAAGAATGGGTGGAGACACAGATCATCAGAATAGATGGCAATGTCAGACAGGGGTGCTGTACGTACACCTCTCAGTGTACCTCAGGGAACTTAAAAATACCAGTTTTAGCCAGAGCTAAGCACAGCTTGGATGATTATCTTGCAAAGACCGTGAGAAGAGCCAAACCTCAGGCAAGGTTGGACCAGCCAACCTCCCGGGTCCTAAAGTGCTAAAAATCCTATGGACAACAGGCAGTTCACTTGTTTACTTTGAGGCTAAATCCTATAACATTTCAAATCTAGTCTCTGATGATGTTTACACTTACATACTGTGATCTGGGCTCTCTGCCCAAAATATGCCCGTCACTCCAACCTGTCTTAATTATTCTTTTGCCATGAACTTGTCAGGGCATGTTTCAATGATTTACTGTGTTTATCAACTCTCATGAGACTGTGAGCTCCTCTATATCTAAGATCATGCATGTAGCTGTCTTATTTATTGGCTCGCTCAACTGGGTTAAAGGATGTTCAGACAGATAACAAAACATTATGTCTTGGGGTGCCTGTGTAGGCGTTTCAGGAAGACATAAGCATTTGAATCAGTAGGCTGAGTATAGAAAAATCTGCCCTATGAGTGGGTGCCATCCAATCCATGGAGGGCTCAGATTGAACAAAAATATAAAAAGGAGGAAGGGCAAGCTTGCTCTCATTACTTGGGCTGGGCCATCCACTTCTTTTTGCTGATAGAGAGAAGTACTTACTCATACTGTGATTTACAGCATGGGCTAGAACTATACCACCTCCAACTACAGATTGCAGACTTCGGGACTTCTCAGCCTCCATCATTCCATTAACCAATGCATCCTAGTAAGTCTCTTTCCATATATAACACTGGTTCTGTTTCTTCAAAGAACCCTGATTAATATAATGTCTTGGTAATTTTTTATTTCCAAGAACCTATCCTATGACCTGACAGGATGAGTGGACATTCAGATAAGGGATCAGGATGAGGGCTGTGGATTAGGATTTAGCATTACACAAACAATTGTTAATGGTGAGTTTTGAGGAGTTCCCCAAGGGTGAGACTGGAAGTTTCCAGACTCATATCCAGAGATGCCTTGCTGCCCAATGGGTTCTGCCCAATCTTCCTTACTACAATGTTTGATCGCAAAGCATTCTCTGATAAATTCCCTGTTTGCTAAGCCCTAGAATCTGCTTCCTCTAAGACTCCATATGTCAACCACCAGTAAATAAAAAGGAGAGGTTAACTGGTTCAATGGAAAACTGGTGCACAACTTCTTTGGGGACTCTCTCAAGAGGCATTTTGGGATGTGCCTAGAATTGTTCCTTCGGAGCACAAGAGGTTAAGGCATTCATCCTCCAACACTGATAACCCTGCTTGAGCACTGTGTCTGGTCTGCTCACTCCTCATGCTGTACCTGATCTGGGCAGGTTTCTGAAGGTTAGGAGAGAACAGGAGCGATGTCAGTACCATGTTGATATGGGTCACTAAGTTATATGGAGCTATTCACCCTGAAGTTCTGAAATCAGGTAGGCTAATGAAATGTGGAATAATATCACAAGAGCCTGATACACTTGCTGGTTCTATTTCTTTTTGGTCAGACATGTTTAGGAGAAATGACTAGCTGTGTGCCTCTTAACAACTCCTAAACCAAATACACACTTATTAATAGAAACTGAAAATGTTTTGTTTTTTTTTAAAAAAAAGTAAGTTAGCTGGGCATGGTGACACACGCCTTTAATCCCAGCACTTGGGAGGCAGAGGTAGGAGGATTGCCATGAGTTCGAGGCCAACCTGAAACTACATAGTGAATTCCAGGTCAGCCTGGGCTAGAGTTAGACACTACCTCAAAAAAATGCAAACAAAAATGTGAGTTAGAACCAAGCCCCTGGTAGGAAATGTAAATTTTTAATATTCAGCACCTCAGTGGGAAATGTGGATTTCATTTCCTTTGACTGACAGCCCCTAATGACAGCAATAAACTCTGGTGCCCCCATTGGCCTCACAGATGTTCAGAGTTGACAAAGAGGTAACAAACATTGGCCCAGGTGATGTCACTTCTGAGTTTTCTAATTGCAAAACCCTGTTTAAATAACTGCACTGGAAAGTGCATGAACTTTATTGTCAAAGAAATGGATGTGGAGACAACAGGAACCGATGAAAGCAGAAAGACATCATCAATAGGCAGGTGAGTGTAAAGCCTTCTGATCTCATCCGTCAAGTACTTCAACACAAACCAAGAATGAACTGGAGCAGGGAGGCAAGAGGAGAAAAGAGATGGGAAAGGGAAAGGATTAAGACTAATTAATCTTGTTACTATGGTAACACCCAGAGCAAGTAAAGTCAGACACATATTGGAGGTAAATTCCCCACAGGGCCATGTGTTTTCCTTCACCAAGTAACAGGGGGCACACGGTTCTTTAATAGGAATAAATTCCTTCATTAACCCACATTACTCCAAAGATAGTCTCCATTATAGGTCAGTTTAGGGTTGTAATAGCATGTGTTATTTGAATCCAAAATCTCTTGCTCATATCTATGCTGGTCACTCTTTTAGGATGGTGACTTAGGCTGGAGTTCCCAAGAAACTGAGGCTAAGATAAAGATTCAAGAAGTGTGAGTAGTTTATTTGGGAGATGGGATGTGGCTAATGTAAGCACCTGTTGTAGAGTGAAGATGTCTGTGAGAAACAGAAACAGCTAATAAATGATGTCATCAAGCAAAATTTCCACTCTGGACCACTACAACATCATCCTGTGGGCTTCATATATGCTTCTGGAACTGAAGTTGACACCCAATGCCCTGCTCAGGATGAACCCATACCTAAAGACACAAGAAACAGTTGTCACCAACCCCACCCAGCATGATGTGTTCCAGACCTAGCAAGACCCTGTTTCCAAAAAAGGAACATTTTGTGACCCAAGCTTTAGAGTTTTATTGAATGAGTAGACCTGAAAATTATAAAATTTTTATTGCTAATATTTATATATGAATGTAATGTAATTTGATCATAATCTCTTTCCAATACCTGTTCTTGAAATACTCCTCCCTGAACTCCTTCTTCTTTCCAAAGAGACCCTCTTAATGACTTTGTCCGCCCTCCTCCATCGTCCATATCCAAATGGTGATGAGCTCAATGTGGTGGTGGTAGTGATAGCCACTATGAGACCCTAACACAACAGTCACTTTGTGTCCCAAAGGATTCCTCTGTAGTCTCTGGCTTTCGCATTCTTTCCACTCCCTCTTCCACAATGTTTTCTGATCCTTGGAGACATGACAGAGATGTCTCCTTTAGCACTGAGCTTATCCTCAGCACTTTGAGGAGTTTTAAGTTTCCCCAGTAGTCACCGCCATCTGCAAAAACAAGCTTTTTGACCAAAGAAGCAATCATCACTAATCTATGGGGAAATTCATACTATTTAGAGAGTAATTTGATGGGCACAGCATATCCATTTAATAGTAGTGGCTTCACCCCTAGGATCTATGACTTTCATTGGGCTTTTGACCAAGATTTTCAATACCAGGCATATATTCTCTCCCATGGAGTAAGTCCCCATTCCAATCAGAGAATAATTGGTGGACCCCATATCAGCCATGCCACTATTGCACTGGTAGACACATTCTGGCTGGTTAGTTAGTTGCATACAATACAGGGGTGTTCCTTTATTGGGGAAGTCTGTTGACATATTTTCTCACTTGACAGGCTACATAGTACTTTCAAGCTGTCCAAAAGAGAAGAGGCTTACAACTCAGTTCTAGCTTGATTTTTCAGCATCCTGTGACTAAAGCATGTGTTGTGAAGACTACATTTTAACAACCATCAGTTTGCAGACTTTAGAATTAAGAAGACTGTATATATCCATACAAGGGAATTATTCAGCCATAAGAGCAAATCAAATGTTAACACATGCTACAAGTTTTATGAACCTCAAAATTATTTTACTAAGTGAAAGTATCCAGGCACAAAAGACCACATATTAGATTCCTTTCATATAAAATATACAAAATAGGGAAACTCATAGAAACAGGAAACAAATTTGGAGATGCCAGTGCATGAATGGGAAGAAGAGATGAGTAATTATTTAACAGATTTTCTTCTATAGCATTAAAGTTTTGAAACTACAATGGTGTTCTGATGTAACAAGGTTTTGGGTGCGTGTTATAAAATATTATGAATGTGCAAAGTGCCACTCAGTTGTCCACTTTAAAGTGGTCGATAGTGTTCTATAAGAATTCTACCTCAATTGGAAACAAAGAGGAAAGGGGAGATAGGAAGGTGCCCAGAAACTAATAAGAGCTAGTCTCTGCCTCCCTGAAGAAACAGGAGGGTTCAGGTATAGAATAGTGAAGATCAGTAAGAATGGACATGAGGGAGGAGGTCACCCAGCAATCAGAAGCCATGGAAAAGTATAGCTACAGTGAGTCCTGGCATCTAGGCCGGAGGGAAGAAATAGGGAGCTCTCCTGTCAGACCCTCTGTTCTTTACTCCTTGGACAGACCCAAACAGAAGCCAGTAAGGGAATGTCATGAAATGCTGCTTACATTTCACCGAGCTTAGAGCAAGATGGAAGCATGTGCAAAATGGATACAGAGCATAAATGAGCCAAGAAAGGAATAGCCAGTACAACCAGGCTGGCTGCCAAGAATGAGATAGTTTGACTAAATCTTAGCCAGTGAACTTCCAAAACTGAATACATTTCCTCTTATACACAAAGGGTTGTACACATGCTCTGTAATAAGCCATACATACATACATACACTGAACATCTATACAGTACCTTGATCTACTGGTCTTTCCCACAAAGCTGTGTGTGTGTGTATGTGTGTGTGTGTGTGTGTGTATGTGTGTGTGTGTGTGTGTGTGTGTGTGTGTGTGTGTGTACATGCTGAGCTAGAAGACAACTTCACGTATCGTTCCTCAAGCACCATCCCACCCTTTTTTTGAGACAGGGTCTCTCACTGGGCTGGAACTCACCTAATTAATGTAGACTGACTGGCCAGCCATTCGCAAAGGTCCACCTGTTTCCACCTCTCCAGAGTTGGGGTTACAAGTGCACACCACACCCAGCTTTTTTATTACATAGGGTCTGGGGATCAAATTCCATTCTTGCAATGAAAGTACTTTACTAACTAAACTATCTCCCAGTCCTCCCGCCCTGCCCGCATGAGGCATCTTTGAAAGAAGAATCTTTCTAAAGTAGCCTGCATCCACCTTCCACCCATGGATAACCTAAGGCTCCGCACAGCCTCCATGTTGGAGGAAGGTCAGGGTGGACATGAGAACAGGCTGCTCCTTAATAACAACCTCCCTTAATGTCAACCATAACCAGTCATCCCGTCCCACAAAGGACCCATCAGAAGGAACTGTGGTGGGTGTTATTCTAGGTCATCTTTCATCAGTCCTGAATTACAAGAAAACACAAAAATCACTTTAATCTACACAATGGAACTTTAGACTGAAACATCCTAGAAGTCAGGCCCCAGGAAAAGGCTGTTCCCCTAGATGTAAAATAGCATCACAGGCAACCCAAAGCCATGCCTTGTTCTTTATACTCATTTTCAACCCCAAGTTTAATAGATTTGATTTATTAAAGTTTTTAAACTTTAACCTCACAGATGAATTCCTCAGCCAACATTGATAAATTTCTCCCATCCATCATCATGCTTTAATGTGACATGGCTCTTGCAAAGCATTTATGCCACCAACATTGTTCAGAAATAAGTACAAAGAAGGAAAGGGAACGCCTCGGATTTTTCCATCTTAGAGTTAGTAACACAACACATAATCCCAAAACAGTTTTCTCCAGGGACCACCAACTACATAAGGATGGAGGTACAAAAGCCTGTGGCATACATAAATATGTTATAGAAATAGGCCCTGTTTTCTCTTCCTATGAAAAACCATTTTCTCTTTAAAGCCCACTTCACAAGGTGTGTGTATGTGTGTGTGTGTGTATGTGTGTGTGTGATCATTCTGATCCCTTCTGAGCCTATTACTGAACTTTTCACACTTTATTGTGACTTTTATTTGCACATTTCCTTTAAACTCTAAGATTTTGTTACCCTGCACTTCCAGAACCTTCCACAGTACCTAACAAACATGGTGGTTAAATAAGCATGTGCTGAATTCATTGAATTGGGAGGCTTGAGTTCTAGTTCTAGATCTTTGGCTTTAAAGAGTTTTTCACCTCTTGACATGTATGTTCCCTTGGCCATTAGTAGGGACCAAGCATTTCATATTCTGCCTGATTCCTATGACTGTTTTAGAGCCAAAGAAAGGCGTTTATGGGAAGTTGAAGTGACAGCTCTGCTCAGGTGTGAGGATGTCTAGGACGACGCATGCATAGCTGTGTGTCTCACCAGCTCACCTCCCCCCTTGACCTCTAGGGCTGGCAACCAGGCCCATCAGTCAAGTCAGAATTCCCCACTTCATCTGTCATGAAATGCTGCTTACAAAGTCCAAGTGACTTTCTTTTGATGGATGTGGAAGAGAACTTCATTTTTCTCCTTTAAAAAAAGTCTGTGGTGACTCATTCCCTAGAATCTCCAGCTTGATGGACTGCAGAGTGTGAAACTGTCACTTTGCCATGGGGTGTTCCATAGAACACTTGTCCCCCAAAATGCCAACAGGTGTCCCATAAAAACATAAGACATAATAGATAGATGGTCCCCAAAAGGATGGAATACACTGGGTAAAACAAAGGTCAGCAAGTTTCTTTCCACAGAACTTAGAGCCTTTTATACTTGGGATGTGCAATGCAAACCTTGCTTTCTGAGGAGGCTAACAAAGGACTTGGGATTGAGGATCCTGGCTATGTCTATTTCTACCAATAATAGTTATGATTAAGCAGTGAGTTTGTTACTAAGTGAAGAAGAAATGGATCCTGTGAAACAATAATTCTATCAGACGTGACAGTAGCCATGTTAAACAGCTCACATGTGTTCTCATTGAATCCTTCCAACAACCCTGTGGGTTATGTTGCATTCATCCTCCCACCACCTCATCTCACCTCCCACTTCCAGTGGGCAGCTTTATCAATGATCCCTATGGCTATGGAAAATGTATTTTTGTTCCTGCCTATAACAAGCAAAAAGTTTCTAGATGAGTACTAGTAGCAATGTCAAAGAAAACGGAATTAGTTGTAAATTCAAAAAGAGATAAGAGCTTAGAGGGAAATCATTGAATCATGTGTTTGCGACCATCACCGAACAATCACACTGCTATAATTCCTCAGCTTTGAACAATCGTACTGCCATAATTCCTCAGCTTCGCTAAGCCTTTTGAAGGTAGGATGAATGTTTTATTATTGTTTCCCATCTATTATTCCATTATAACACCAAGATGAACATCACTATTTTGATGGGTTATGTATTGATATGACTTAATACAATTATTGTTCTCATTCTTTGATATAGGCAACTGAAATTTTCCTTAACCTCCTATGAACTATAAATAAAAATATCTTTAGGAAACTGATTTTTTTTTCTATTTGAGCTGTACACAGAAGAAAACTAAAAATGGAGAGTTTGTCACATAAAGGCAGCTCTAAAATAGGCCTGCTGGACATTTTTTTTTCTCAAGTCTCACCAGATGTCAGCCTGAGCTGCTGGCTCATGGGAATTCTGCCACTGGGACTCTCCTTTCACCCACCAAAAACTGAGGCACTGTAGGTACAAAACCTGCCTGGAGTCGGTCAACAAATGGCGGAGATTAAGTTGTTCTCTTTCCTTTGTGCAGCTCTCTACTCAGGAGCAAGAAAGCAGACAAGTCATTATGAGAGCTCAAACACAAGGTCAAGGGTAGCTGGGCCAAGATAAGATTTGGAAATGAGCCCCTTAGACTGTAACTCCAATTGCCTCCATCTCCTGTCCGTCTCTTTTTGACATAATTGAAGGACCAAGTGTCACTAGAGTCCAGTGGACAGGCTCCAAGAACCAAAGGGGACCCAAAGGATGACTAATAAATGCAATGCAAGGGCATCCTGACCAGCTTTAAAAAAAAGGCAGAGCCTCCCCTGTGCAAAGCTCTGCTGCACATGTATGGACCTATTTCTCTGTGCTCCTGTGGTCATTGGTTGTGAAACTTCAGTACTTTTGAGACTTAACTTAGATGGAGTGACTTGGGCAATCCAAAATCACACAATCAAAAAGGCATCATGCATTTGACAGGAGGACCGACACTTAAAGAAAATATCTCCAAGTCAGCTACCCTCACACTGTTGGGATGAACCTCTAAACCAGGCATAGTTTATGGGAGGAAAGGATTTATTGAAGTTACAGATCAAGGGAAGTTTCATAATGGTAAAATAAGTTGGACCCCTTTTACAGGTCCAAGCAGAGAGAGAAAAACCCATCACCATCACCATCACCATCACCATCACCACATACATGCATACATGTATACATGCATGCATGCACACGCGCGCGCGCACACACACACACACACACACACACCAGCAAAAAAGTAAACTCTATAGAGCTCAGACTGCTCTTTTGAAAGCTGTGGCTGTAATTCCAGATCACCCCCAGAAACATCTTAGGGCTGCACATTAGGACCCACCCAAGGTGACACCTCCTCCAGCCAGAAAGATGGAGAAAGTCCTTTAATAAACTTCTGAAGGACATCCATTCAAACTACCGCAGTTGCTTTATCTTTAACAGAACAAAACAATACATGAAAGTTCCACTGAAAATGTAAGAAAGGGGGCTTGAGAGATGGCTCAATGGTTAAGGGGCTTGCCTGAAAAACTTACTGACCAGGGTTCAATTCCCCAGTACCCCCATAAAGCCAAATGCATAAAGTGGAGCATGAATTTGGAGCTTATTTGCAGTGGCTAGAGGCCCTTGCACAACCATTCTTTCTGTCTCTCTTTTCTCTGTCTCTCTCTGTCTGCTTGCCAATAAATAATTTTTTTAAAAGCAAGAGTAACTCTGGACTCTTAGGCATTTTGCCAACCACAATAAATACTTCAACCTAGCCTCCCTTGCAGCTCTAATATGGTTAAATTCTGGGTGACTATAAAAGCTCATGGCATGTAACCATTCCCACGGTGGAAGCTGACATTGCAACCGTCACTCATTGGGCTCAAAATAAAGTACCTCATTCTCTCTCTCTCTCTCTCTCTCTCTCTCTCTCTCTCTCTCTCTCTCTGTCTGTCTTGCTCTCTCCTTTTCAGAGTAGTGTCTCTCTATGTTCTCTTCCCTATGTGGGATGTCTAAACCATGCCCTCTAAAGCTCAGAGAACTTCACAGAAGAAAAGTTGGAAAGAATCTAAGTGCTGGTGTATGGAGAGGAATGCTGTGCAATGCTCACTTCTGGATATGTTGTCACCATTCCAGCCATGAACTCTCAGCAACTGAGCATTCCTGCACAAGACTGAGCCTGTCATTATGGATGAGGGAAGGTCTCCCATGACCCCATTAGCCCCAGAATAGTCAGTCAGTTACTGCTGGAGGCAGGGGGAGTCATACTCTTCAATGGTGTAGCCACTGATAATTTGCCCTTATTCCATTAAATAATCTCCCAAACATGCTCGTGCAAACAACCTTCATTAACTCAGTGGGTCACAAAGTGGAAGAGCATGAGAGCAGGAAGGGGATTGATGGGAGGAAAGAAGCATTTTAGTAGGAGCAGAAGGTATTGAGGGGTGAATAAGATCAAAATACAATGGAGACCCAGTCTGTACTGGTGCATTCATGACCAACAGTGAACACTGATAACCCCACCAAGAAGGGCCGAGAAGGGAGATTGGAGAGGGAACATAAGAGTATAACCCTGGAGGCAAGAGAGACTGCTCAGTGGTCCTGATATCCCGGGTTTGGTTCCCCAGTACACACATAAAGCCAGATGCATAAAGGCATGCATGCACCTGGAGTTTACTTACAGCCGCAGGTGGCCCGGCACACTCTTACACTCTCTCTCTCTCTCTCTCTCTCTCTCTCTCTCTCTCTCTCTCTGTCACTCTAAATAAATAAAGACTTTTTACATAAAAAGACTATAACCTGATGGGAGCATATGTTCATACTATAAAATTTACAATTAATAATTTTTAATGTAAAAAAGATATATGATGTAGTGGATGTATTTGAGATACTATTTAAGCTACACTATAATGTTTAGGGTCCCTTGTGTAGATAACAAATTATAATAAGTAACAGGGTACATAAAGCCTTGGGGAGGGCAGGATGTTGCCAGTCTTGGGAGGCAGCTGGTGCTTTCTGAGGCTGGTGACGCATCTGTCTCCCTATGGGTGAGGTTTAAAGGATACCTGTACTATCACACCTCTCTTAGAAGTATTTTTGATCTAAGCTATTTTCTGTATTCATATAACTTTAACAATAAAATTTGAATTATGGATGGTTATGTTCTGGCCAATAGCCTGTGAGCAGAAAGTAATACACACAAATTCGTTCCCATCCTTAGAAGAGGCAAGCCTAGGCTCTTCCCTTCCTCTCTTCCCAGAGCAAACACAGCAGTGGTTGTGCACCATGTTGGACCATGTGAAGAAAAAAAATTCTAGAATTAGGACAAGGACAGACACATCCCAGGTTCCTGAGCAAAGAAGAGAACAGAGCAGCTCCACCCCCTCGAACTTTAGTGTGGGGCAGAAACAAGCTTCTCATTTACTGAGCCATACATTTAGAGTTTCCTTAAGACAGCTCAAACTCTACCACAACTAATACAATTTCAAATACATTTCCATTTAGCCTTTGACTCCACAGACTCACAAATATGGGGAATTAAAAGGGTCCTTTTTGCCCCATTTACTTCAAGTCTATTGCAGGCCTGACCCAGGTGAGGTAAATACACTAAGAACTGTGTGGGTTTTTTTTTTTAAGCCTGAAGAATGATATGCCAAAGACTTCTATTATTACCACATCACTATGTCAAAATTGAAAGGCATGTAAGATTTCTCCAGAGAGGCCATCCACAATGCATTGCAGAACTGTGCAGGTGTTTTATGAAATGTGTTTTATTCAAGTTAGGATATACAACGCTAACATTATTGAAAGAAATTGAGGGTCTGGTCTTCTCTTTTCAGTGTGTTCATTATTCGTGTTATAGTCCTTTAACAAAAAAAAAGTGAAGTCGTATACATATGCAACTTAATTTAAAATTTTATTTTACCTGCTATTCATCTTGGGTGTCCAATGAAGAAGAAATATTCACTTATTATTCTTATATTAGTTTCTGACAGTTCAATTTCTCTGACTGCTATGCCTCAGACAACCTCCACTGAAAAAAAAGCACATAGGTAATTGCTTTGATCAAAATTTCATGCCAAATCTTTTAGATTCTGTGTAGATTACAGCCTCTAAACAGAGACTCCTAAGATGGAACCCACAGAGTCAGGGTTGATAAAAAGTTCTCCATCAAAAAACATGGCTATACATTAGGCATTTCCTGGTTGCTTTACAATACCCTGATGTCTGGGTTCTACTACAAGGCTCTCGTGTAACTGACTGGGGATGCTAGACTTCCAGTGATCAGCTCAGAGCCCATGCTGGAAACCACTGACTCAGTGTCTCAGTGGAGAATGAGACAAAAGCAGGGAACCCTGGTGGTGACTCTAGCCTATAGTTTTATTTTGTTCTATTGCCTTTTATAGCTTTATGGGGTTATTCACACATTGTCCATGCATTTAAATTGTACAATTCAGTGGACTTTAATATGCTCAGACTTGTGTAACCATGAGCACAACAAATTATAACATACAATTGTCCTTTGATATCAGGGAGGGATTGGTCCCAGACTCTCCACGAAAAACAAAACCCAAGTCTTTAAAAAAAAAACATAATGCTTGTACATAACCTACATACATCCTATTTTTTTAAGTCACCTCTCAGTTGATTCTAATATCTAATACAATATAAATGCTTTTGAAATAATTGTTGTACTGTGTAGTTTAGGGAATAACGACAAGAAAAATTATACATGTTCAGCTAGGCTGTCATTTTTTAATATTTTCAAGTGAAATCACAGATACAGAGAACTATCTCATTACTCTGAAAAAAAAAACAAATCTCTGCACCTGTTAGCTTTCACCATGTGCCAATTTCCCCATCACCACTCAAAACCTAGTCAGCCAATAATCTACTTTCTGTCTCTACATATTTGTCTAGTCTGAACATGTCCGATAAATGGAATCACCTTTTCACTTAGAATGTGTGATGATTTGAATCTAAAATGCCCCTCACAGACTTCTGTGTTAGAATATTTAATCCCCAGTTGCTGGCACTGTTTGGGAAGGTCATGAAACGTTTGGGAGGTGGGACCTTGCTGGAGGAAGTGTGTCAGTGGGAGCAGGTCTTGAGGTTTTACAGCCCACCCCCACTTGTTAGACTTGTTCTACTTCCTCCCTGCTAATGTGATGTTAGGATGCTGGCTTTCCGCTCCTTTCATGCTTTCTCCTCTGTGATGGACTTCTCCTTGAACTCTAAGCTGAAAATAAACCCTTTCCCTCCTTAAGATGCTGCTGGGGAGGCATTTTGTCTCAGCAACAAGAAAATAACTGACCACATCTTTTCAAGTTTCTTCCATATTGTCGTATGGATCAGTATTTTTCTGCCTTTCTATAACTGAATCTTAGTCCATGGTCTGTCTAGTCACTGATCACATAATGGACATATTGGTTGTTTTTACTTTGGGGCTATTATGAAGATGAGGAATACTGCTATAACCATTCAAGGGCAAGTTGTTTTACGAACAAGTTTCATTTCTGCTGAATACGTACCTAAAACTAGAAGTCCTAGGTCATTTAATAACTCTAACTGTTTGAGAAACTGTCAGACTAATTTCCAAAGTGGCTATTTTCCAAAGTGGCTGTACTATTTAACATTTTCATAAAGTAATAGCATTCATTGTCTCCATCTTGTCTCTAAGATTTTTTTTGTTTCTCTTTTATGATAGCCATCCTATTGGATATTGCCTGCATAGTTTCTATGAAATCCTCAACTACTCTTTGCACACCTACGACAGATTTCAAATTTTTCCTCTTTAAAATGAGGTGATAAAAGCTATGCTACGAGAGTCCTATGAGAGGTAAATGAAACAGAACATGGAAAATGATTGGTTTAAACTGATAGGTTTAAACCGATCATGGTGGGCATAATAAAGATTAATGAAAACCAGCAGCTATAATGTAATGTGAAGTTCCAAAGGGCCAAACTTAAGACATGGCTCAGTGGTACAGCACTTGATCTGTGTAGCATGCTTGAGGCCAAAGATTCTGAGCATCAGAAAAAGAAGAGGGGAAGCCAGAACCAGAGGGAAAGCTCCTCAAATCCACCATTTCTGTACAAGGGAGAAGGTTTTTTTTTTCCACAAGGTCTATACACAATGAGTAATTGTCTCTGATCATGAGCTGTTGTAGTCACCTTCTCATTGCTGGCATAAAGCACCTGATCAAAAGCAGCTGGTGGGAAGAAAGCTTTTATTTTGGCTCACAGGCTTGGGGGAAGCTTCAAGAAGTTCTCCAACAGTAACGTGTTCACCCATCACCTGGGAGGCTTATTTTAAGCTAATTTCTGAGCCAGTTGGGCTGTGGCAGCATTAATAGATCTGCAGTCTTAACAGGCTCCCTAATGGTACCCACACCACTAGTTCACAAAATCAGGTTTTGAGGAACAAGATAGTAACCTTGTTGTCTTGGTTTGTATGTTTGGTCGGTTGTGTTCTTTGGAGGGGTTGTTTGGTTTTGTTTCCATACTAGAGTAAGAAAAGACCCAGGCAATTGTTGTCATCAGCTTTCTCCTTGCTGCACAAAAAGAATCCAACCAAAGCTGCTGGCTTTCAGACTTGAGGGGCAGCTCCATGATGGCAGGGAAAACAATGGCATGAGCAGAGGCTGGACATCACCTCTGCCACAGTACTGCAAAACAGTAGCAGGAAGTTGTTCCAAACACTGGCAAGGGGAAGCTGGCTGTAACTCCCATAAGCCCACCCCCAGCAACACACTTCCAACAAGGTTCTAATACCAAAACTGTCATCAACTGGGGATCAGTCAGAACACATTTGTTTGTGGGAACACATGGATCAAACCATGACAGCAACAGAGATTGAAAGAGATCCAGGGTGTTCTATGGAGCCGAGATCAACTCTGAACCTAAAATTGCTTCCTGAACTTCAGTAGTGCAAGGTACACTCCCCTTACATATCGAAATCCATGCCATGGGATCTGAACTTTTGGGTTGACATTATTAAATGCAATAAGATGTATCAGAGTCAATATCTTTCTTGAGATATTGTATTGTAAATTTGCAAGATGTCGCCTCTATAGTATTTTCTTTATTTATTTGGTAGAAGGAATGAGTGAGCCAGGGCTTCTTGCCACAGCAAACAAACTTCAGATGCATGAAAAATTTTCTGTATCTGGCTTTACATAGATACTGGGGAATTGAACCAAGCCAGGAGGCTTTACAAGCCATCGTCTTTCACCACTGAGCCATCTCCCCAGTCCTCCTCTGTATTATTCTTATGACTCTGTATCTCTTTGCATTGTTTCTTACAGTTGAATGTGAACCTACAATTATCTCAAAATAAAACTGTAATTTTTGTAAATCTGGAATAAAAATCATTAATGTCTCTAATGAGATGCTAATTAATCCTTTGGTAAGTTACAAGATTCAATTCTGTGCTTTCAACAAAATTGGAAAGGTATTGTTAAATTCAATTGTTTGACCTAAAGCTGCCTCCAATGCAGAGTGAATGACAACTTGATGTGTAAATAGACACACCTAAGCTTTTAACAAGTATTCAAGTCTCAGCCAATCAGAAGCAGCCAACTGCTCAAACATTGTTTAAGGCAGATGTGAGCTGTATCTCTTATTTCTTTTTCTTTTTTTAATATTTTATTTATTCATTTTCAAGCAGAGAGATACAGAGAGAGAAAGAGAGAGAGAGACAGAGAGACAGAGAGAATGCACCAGGGCTACCACCTTGTGGGTCTGGCTTATGTGGGTCCTGGGGAATTGAACCTGGGGTCTTAGGCTCTGGAGGCAAGTGCCTTAACAACTGAGCCATCTCTCCAGCTCAGGTATCTTTTATTTCTGTTTTCTCTAAATCACATCTTTTTCTCTGGCTTGAAGTATAACCAGCTTATGATGATTTGAAGGTAAAATGTCTCCCATATCCACATGTATTTTGTGATTAAGCCCCATACTTAATCCCCAGCTGGTGAAACCACTGAAGGCTGAGTCCTTGGAGGAGGTGTATCCCTCGGGGTATAGTCCAGCCCTCTTGCCAATGCTAGCTCACACTTGCTGCTTCCTCCCTGCTGCAGTGACAAGATGCCCTGTCCAGTCTCTGCTGGTGCCATGCTTTTCCCACCATGATTCAAAACTGTAGGTGTTGCGGTCAGCTTTCTAGTTGCTGCGCAGAAAGAACCCAAACAAAAGCAGCTTGTGGAGGAATGGGTTTATTTGGCTTACAGACTCAAGGGGAGACTCCATCCTGGCAAGGAAAACGATGGCATGAGCAGAGGGCTGGACATCACCTCTGCCACAGCACTGCAAACAGCGGCAGGAAGGTGTGCCAAACTCTGGCAAGGGGAAGCTGGCTTATAACCCCCATAAGCCCGCCCCCAACAACACAGCTTCATTGAGGTTGTAAAACCCAAACTGCCATCAGCTGAGGATTGATCTATCAGAACACATTCATTTGTTTGTGGGGGACACCTGGATCAAACCATGACAGTCTGCCCCTGGCCCCCACAAACTAATAATCAGATGATGTAAATACAATGTGTTCAACTCAACTCTTAAGTCCCCACAGCTTTCAACTGAGCCATAATACCAAAAATAAACCCATAATGGCACAGAACATTCACAATGCAAACGAGGCATGGCAAAAACAGAATGAACCAATACAAGATTTAAAACAAGCAGGGCACCATCAATCTCTAACTCCAGAGGGGATCAAAGCATTCAGGCCCTTACTTCAAAGGATCTGTATTCTTCCTGTTGTTCCAGTGCAAACCAGCTGGCCCAATCTCAATAGTTGTAATCTCTCAAACAATTGCAGGTGAACGGGCAGCAGTTTCGACCCAAAGATCTTTCTTTCTGTGTCATCTCCATCTGCTCACACCAGTCCTTCTTTACATAAAACAACCCTGCACAGGTTTCCAGGACACAGGCAGGCAGAATGCAGCAAGCCTCTCATGCAAACTGCTTCTGGCACAGTCCTGACCAAGTTCTTTCTCACCCTCGTAAGCCAAACCTCACAGTCCATAGTTCTCATTACATTCAGGTCTTTCAACTCTGACCAGAATGATCCATGAAGCTGTACTCACAACACTGCGAGGCATCTCTTAGGCCGAGATTTCAAATCCTTCCACATTCCTCCTGTAGATCACTTCCAGAAGACTAAAGCCACAAGATCAGGGTTCTAGCAGCAACAGATGACCCCACATCCTGGTACCAAAACTGTTGTGGTCAACATCCTAGTTGCTGCGCAGGAAGAACCCAAGCAAAGCGGCTTGTGGAGGAATGGGTTTATTTGGCTTACGGACTCAAGGGGAGACTCCATCCTGGCAGGGAAAACGATGGCTTGAGCAGAGGGCTGGACATCACCTCTGCCACAGCACAGCAGCAGGAAGGTGTGCCAAATACTAGCAGGGGGAAGCTGGCTTATAACCCCATAAGCCCGCCCCTAACAACACAGCTTCATCGAGGTTATAAAACCCAAACTGCCATCAGCTGAGGATCAATCTATCAGAACACATTCAATTGTTTGTGGGGGACACCTGTATCAAACCAAACCATGACAGTAGGTAAACTCTTTCCCTAAGATGCTTTTGGTTGGGTGTTTTATCTCAACAATGAGAAGGTAAGTGTCACACTGCCCATGTAGTGAGGTGGAACTTCCATACAATTTTCAGTGCAGACCCATGTCTGGTCTATAATTCAAATAGAGCTAATTAGGATCTGAGGAACTGGGCAGATGACTGTCGGTACAAGACTTACCACACAAGTAGAAGACATCTGATCTCAGATCATCAGCATCCCCAGAAAATCCAAGCATGGTTTCACATACCTGTAATTCTAGCACTGAGGAAACAGTGCCAGGAGAATCCTCAAAGCTTGCTGGCTAGCTAGTCTAGATGAATCTGCAGCTCCTGGTTCAGGGAAAGACTCTGCCTCAAAATAAATAAGGCGGAGGGTGATTGAGGAAGGCACCTGGCATCAACCTCTAGATCACACACACAAGATCTGCAAAACTAGACTTGCTATCATTTTGCCATTTAGTAGTGTCTAATGTTTTTAATTAGTATGTGATTAAAAGTAGTTTTTTAAGAATGAAAAAATACACTAGGAATAAAAGTGGTTCAAAATTGAGCTTAAGTAAAAAACCAACTTTAGATGTGAGGTGGGAAAGAAAACAAAGGATTTTTTTTCTAAATATATAGATAAAACCATTGTCACACTCATTCACCAATCAAACACACAATGCTGGTATATAGTCACAGCAAGTTTATAGTCACATTTGTTTCTACGTTGTATAAGGTGGTCGTTGAACTGAAGACAGGAGAGAAAGGAGCACAATAGAAGGATTAAAGGAAATGGGAAGAAGGTAATAGGAGAGACAAAAAAGAGAGCTTGGTAAGTCAAGCTTATAAGTTTCTACTATGTCTCACTGACTGCTTCACTGCCTTAAGAAGCTCTGATTTATAAAGCTGACATGATAGATCCAGAACTTTGACCTTGGAAGACCTCTCAGATAGGAGGAAATGCTGAGCAGAAAGTATGTAGAAAAAGCCCCACTTGCGACATTTGCCAGTGTCCATGGTGTATATATTTCCAACAGGTCTAGTTGCAGACCACCAGCACTGTGTGCTTGATCACACTAATGAGCTTTCATGAGCTGGTAAAACAAGGTGTAACACCCTGTGGCACTCAGAGATCATTTTCTCCAACGCCATCTTTGAGAGTTGCTGTCCTGAATTGAAAGAGGAAAGATATCCCGTCCGTGTTTGCAGAGCCTGAAAATAATAAAACTGAAATTTCAACCAGGGACCTCAAGTCCTCAGGCCAAGGCCCTTCTAACAACATTCTCTGCCTTCATCATTATTAATAAGCTTAATTTCAAAACATAATTCACATTTTTCAGACTTCCTTGCAGCTAGGGGTAGCTATAGAAGCTATATATAGGCAATAAAATGGAAATAGATTAATTTTTAATAAAAAAGGGAAAGCATTACCTTATCCATAGGTTTTCCTTTCCCTCATCTTCTTGACATAATGAAACCAAGGGAATTAAAATCTCACAGCAAAGACAGTGGATACAATAGTTGGCAAATGGTTTGTCACACCAAAACTCATATTGAGGCTTGGTCCCCATGTACGACTATGGAGACATTCTGGGGCCTTTAAGATGGATTCACACTGTTCACAGGAGCATGTGCTGGCTCGCTCTGGATGAGGTCAATGAATTGTTACAAAATAAGCTTGACATCTCCCCTTGTCTCTCACAAGTATCCTCTTCTGCACATGCCCCATGTCAATCTCCCGCCACACCCCGCCCTCTTCCATATGATGACACAGCAGAGCTCTCGGCAGATGTCCCATGAGCGTTTCAGCTTCCAACATCACGAGCTGAAATAAAGTGCTCAGTCTCCCATATTCTTACTCCAGCATAAAGCACACTAGTCCGTATGACGGCATCCATAGCCATCTTCCTACAGCTGCGTCAGCTCTGAGCTTTCCACTTTTGAGAAAGAAAGAGGCTCAGCTTGGCTAAACACTGCAGTCACTTTGTGTTTCGTGAAAGCAACTGCAATCCCAGCTGCTGAACCACACTGCTGTGGTCAGATGGACAACAAATTAGAAACATCCTCCCGGCTTTATGGGTAAAATAAAGATCTGTTTCCACGTGGAGTTCTAAAGTTTTGTGCATGTGGAAGGAAATGATTTACATTTTAGCCAAGCACTTGGAGACTTTAAAAAGCATCAGTTCCTTTGATAGTTAGCAGATGTCTGATTGCTTTATATTCATTCTTTGAGAGGTTGGACCTACTGTATTTAAGGAGATTCAATGTAGGCTGTAACATGGGGGAGGGGAGGTTTTTGAAAATCAGATTGCAGTTTGGAGGATCCATGTAATGATGTTAGAGCTTGAGAATTCAAAAGTAAACAAGTTGAGTCTCCTGCAAACATAACCAGAGTTATGAATTTATTTTGAGTAAAATTGACCAGGTGTTTTAGTATCCTTTATACAAGATAAGCCTTCCATATTATTTTCTCTAAGCTTCCAGGATTGGGATCTAAAGTTTGAAGTGGGCATCCTATCAGTGTGATATCCTGTGGCCTGAATGAGGAAGGAAATTATCAAGTGTCATATTCCAGGCCACCTAAAGGATTTATTTTTTAAATAAAGTTTACTGAGCTAGAGAGATAGCTTATAAAGGCACTTGCTTACAAGCCTGTCAGCCTAAATTCAATCACAACACATGTATTGCAATGGGGGGGTGGAGACAGGAGAATCCAGAAGCTTGTGTGCCAGTTAGAGTGGTGTATACACAGTGACAAGAACAGGAGAGTCTTTGTCTTAAGAAGAAAATGGAAGGATAGGACAAACACCCCAAAGTTGTCCACTGATGTCCACACAAGCACTGTGGCATGTGCACCATACACACACACATATACACTTCAACACCATATACATACACCATATACACAAACATATACACATTAACACATGCATACATATTTACACACATAAAAGGAAATTAATTTCTTTTAAATGCTAGCCTAAAATAATAACTATTCTATAATAATTGAAGTAAACACTATGTGTTATAAAAATTAGAACAAAAAGATACAAATTTTTTTAATATTTATATTTATTTATTTGGGAAAGAGGGAGCGAACACAGGCATACCGGGGTCTCTTGCCACTGCAAATTCCAGATGTGCCCACTACTTTGTAAGATGTATAATTTATTTATTTATTTATTTATTTATTTATTTATTTATTTATTTATTTATTTGCAAGCAGAGAGAGATAGGAGAGAGACAGACAGAGAAAATTGGCACACCAGGGCCTCCAGCCACTGCAAATAGACTCCAGATGCCTGTGCCACTTTATGCACCTGGCTTGATATGGGTACTGGGGAATCGAATTCCGGTCATTAGACTTTGCAGGAAAGCACCTTAACCACCAAGCCATCTCTCCAGCCCAGATGCATATTTTAAAGACACGTTTTACACTTAGACCTTTGCTTCTGCTTCTGGGTTCTTCTCACAGTCCCTCCATGAGTGTGGCCCTAACTTGAGGCTCCTTGGGTCAAGGGTGCCTTGTTTTCTTATTGTGGGACGCTGTCCTCAAAGTCAGACTCTCTGCTTGAAGTGGCAACTGTGGGAGCTAAAAGCCTTACATATGCGACTTTCAGAAATATAAAACAGTACATTTCCATGGCATGATCCTGCTGGAGAGCAATTTGACAACAAATATTAAAATTTTTGCCTACCCACTCTTTCTAGAAATGTAACACAACTGAACTTAAAATCCTAGCAGCATATACTGGAAAAATCAGAAAACAACCTAAATTCCCAACAATAGGCAATTAATTAAATTACAGTATGCCTATTCAAGGGAGGCATGAAAATGGTCTCACAGAAGATTGTTTAATAACATAGAAAAATATTCACAATAGGTATAAAAGCAAACATAATATGAACCCATTGGTAAATGTATGTATTGAAGGGCATGCACACAAAGGGTCTTTTGAAAGTAATGGTTACTTTCTTTGCAATTATCTATGTTTTAAATAAATACACAGCTGACTTATTTAAAAAAAAAAAAAAGAAGAACTTGTTGCTACTGCAACCACCACCTTTTACTACTGAGTAAATTATCCTTAATGGCCTTTTGTATCAGAGAGACTGGCAGGAAGAAATCTTGTCAAACATGAGGGTGGCAAGCTACTGAGAGGGACAGCCACCCAAAGGAGTGGCAGTGAATGATGACCAGAATAAGCCAGCTCAAACTGAACAGAGCTGAGGACAAAGTTGTGCCTAGAAGGCCCCAGAACCTTGTCAGCACAGCTCCAGGGTTGGCAGCTCAGCTTCAAAGCTCCCTGGATGAGAGATAATCTTGCCAAAGCCAGGCAACATTAAGAGAACTTGCATTAACTGCATCTTAAGGACGTGTACAAGAACTGGGGATATTGTTCAGTGGTAGGATCCTTGCATAGCATGATGGAGGCCAGGTTTGGTCCCCAGCACAGCAGGGTGGAAAAGGCAAAATAAGGCCATGACTGTTGCAGTTACCCTCATGTTGCTGTGACACAGCCCCCAACCAAAAAGCAACAGATGGGAAGAAAGGGCTTATTTTTGGCTTCTGGTCTCAAAGGGAAGCTTCATGATGACAAAGGATGGGAAAGCACGGCAAGAGCAGAGGCTGGACATCACCTCTGCCACAGCAGGTGCAAAACAGCAGCAAGAGAGTGAGCCACTCAGGCAAAAGGGAGCAGGCTCTAACACCCCTAACCTGTCCCCCAAACACAACTCCTCCAGCCAGGCTCTACTTCCCAGTTGCCATCAGCTGGGAACCAGACATTCAGAATACATGAGTTTGTGGGGGACACCTTAATTCACACCGCCACAATGACTAAATTAGAATAGGTCCTAAGAAATAGAGCCAGGACCTAGAGGCACCTAGAAGCTGGGTAGTAGCTGAAGGATTGGGAGGCCATTCTGTACAGAGATGGCATGGGAAAGGTGAGGTCAGAAATCGTAGGACTAAGCCGGGCGTGGTGGTGCACGCCTTTAATCCCTGCACTCAGGAGGCAGAGGTAGAAGGATCACCATGAGTTTGAGGCCAGCCTGAGACTAAATACTGAATTCCAGCTCAGCCTGGGCTAGAGCAAGACCCTACCAAGAAAAAAAAATATATAAATATATATATATATATACATATATACATATATATACATACACACACACACATATATATATATATATATTTCCTTCTAAATCAAAAAATATCATGATTCTAGAATGGACAGCCTTCTTTGGGATAACAGCAAGTCCCCACTCAACAGTCTTTGCCCCCAAACCTCTAATTAGAAATGCCTCTTTCAGGCCAAAAGATGTCAACAATAAAGCAGTCTTAAATCTCACCCACCATGGCTCAGGGAACTGAGTGGAAGAGGGGGCAGAAAGAGGGTAAGAGTCATAGCGGGGGAGACTATCCAGAGACATGGCCCCCCTTAGCAACAACACACAAGTGTGGGGGGGAACCTGGCTGCCTTCTGTGCTATCCATAACCTCCCACCACAGTATGCCCACCGAGGAGGATACCCAGTGGATTGGGGACAGAGAGGAAAGAATTGGGGATACCAACGTAATATTTACTAATATAATGTATCTAATTTTGGACAATAAAAAATATCAAAAAATGCCTCTGTTGGTTTCATCTTTTGAAATTAAGAAAACATGGAAGATGAAACTGTACATTAAGCTGCTTTCGTGTGATCAGTTCTGATCACTTCTGTGTGGCTGAGTGTGTGGTCCTTTCCCATGTTTACATAATGGTTGACGAGCAAGATTGCATGGCTCTTGCTAGGGATGAAAAGATGCTACAAGGACCAAGTTCCCAATCTTGCATATCAACAAACCAACCTGCCCTTGAAGCTCTATGCTAATTTCCACCCCATGGTCCAGTTTGTGTGCCAATTACTCTCACTGTTCTTTAATCCGAGGGTGGTTAATGAGCACCAGACCAAGGCTTCCTCCAACTCCATGAGAGAATGCCCACTCCACAATCACCAGCCAGCTGTGCTGCTGAAATTAACGTGCTCAGTTGGCCCTCCAAATAAAGCCATTTAAAGATTGCAATGTACCATAGAGAGCAATGTTTCCTTAAGATTTAGTACCCCACGTGAAGATTGATTTTGATTTGAGAGACAGGAGCCACTGCAAGGTGAATAATTTTAAGTTTAACATATTCCTCCTCTTGAGGAGCCAAATGCATTAAAATTAGGTGCAAAGTGCTTCTAATTTGTCAATCACTCCTTGGATAATTCTGTTCCTGCATTACGAGGGAAATTGCCCAAGAGACCTGGCTTTTGGCTCCTTTCATCTCTACTATTCTTTTAACTTGATCATGGCTACAGTATGCAAATGTGTCTGTCTCTACTGCTAGGAGGTGGGAGGGGAGCAGATTCAAGACAAATACAGCCACAACCCTACACTAAGTCTGTCAGGAGGTGTGGTGGGCCTCCCTGGATCTGTCACATACCAGGTTGTAGACAGGACACTGGATAAAACAGTTGATGTCAAAGACATTCCTCCACTTTCTGAGATCTTGCAAATGCTGGTTTTCTTTCTATCCAATGGCTCATTCTACAAGGACCTCCACTGTGTCAGACACTCAGATGGGCTTTGAAAGACCTAGCCCTCTTGGGGCTCAAAAGTCAGAAAGACAAGAAAATACCCATCGCTCCCCAGAAGACAAATGCTGAGTGGGTGCTCAGCCCAGGACATTAAGACCAGCGAGGAGGGTACCTGTCCTAGCCTGAGAGACTTGCAAGGCCTCTGGAGGAGGAAATGGCCTTGAAGAATGAAAGCAAACAGTCTTCCTGGGTGGTATAGGATGCTTCCAGAAGGAAAACTGGGTATACTGAGCATACTGAGTCATGCCTGGCAATTGTTAGGTACTTTGGGCATGCCAGACTCTGCTACATACCTTACAAGTGTTGTTTTTTTTTTTAATTCAATCTTCCCAACATTCCTCTCCATTCCAAGGTAGGTACTATCATCACTCCCACTTTATAAGGAAAGGAATCTAAAGTATTGAAAGTTCAACACGTGTGCAGAGTAGCAGCCTTGAAGGGAAGGAGTGAAATTCAAACCCATTAAGACTGAAACAAAACCTGTGTAAATGCTTTGACTTTCAAAAGACATGGCTGGCTGGGGCAACTCACAGCTGGAAAGGAGGGAGGTGGTGGCTTTATATGGGAGTCAAAGCACAGGTTAGATAAGACAGATAGTCTTATCTTTAAAACCAGTGAAGTAACTATAGAAAAAAAAAAATTTCACAAGGCCCCACAGCTCATAATGGCTCAGTAATTTACAGCGACTTTGATGGTGATTCATGGGACCAGCTATTTCAGCAACTCGTGTGGAGGTACTTTTGGATTCATACTAGATCTGGACCTTACCTTGAAGGCATCAAGAATTCATTGTAGGTAGGGATACACTCTGCCTAAAATTTGAAGATGGCAGGTGGAGAATGGGAGGCAGAGGGCAGAGGCAGAAGGCCTTGGAAGTTGACAGAGTCCATGAGCAGGGAGGACAAGAAATAGATTCAGGAGCGAGGACAAACTTAGGAAGATATCGTAAGTGATAACAAAATGCCTTGAGCAATCAGGTGAAGGAAGTAATGGATTCCACTGCAACGTGGAAGTCACTGTGGGATCTACATGTGGAGATGTCCAGCAGGTCTTTAGAAATATACAGAACCTAATCCATCTGGTTGTAATGGAAATGCTCAGGATACCCTAGCCCCCAGTTCACAGAGCATGAAGAGGTTCCAATACAGCCTTGTTCTGTTTTCTTAGGGAAAGGTTCTGAGCTGCTTTGATGGACCAGGGCTGCATGCCACATCTTAACCTGTCTCAGGATTGCCACCTTCTAGCCACTTGGTCTGTACCTCATCTCCTAGCTACAGGCTTTGGTTTCTCCCTGTCTAGCCTTCAGATTTTCCGCCTTATGTTAAGCTGCCTGCCTTAGTCCACCTGAAAAGGCCCCTCAGCCTTCCAGGCAACACCAGCTTATTATCCTGACCCATAATTCAAAAGGAACTTGGACAGTGATGGAGTGAGATGGAGAAGAAAATGGAGCCACAAGGATGTGATTCCTTACTGGAGCTCAACAAAACCCCAAACCACACACCTGTGCTGGAGCATAGTCCAGTAGCTTGACTTCCATAAAGCCAATCTCTGAATGACCCTGGCCCAAGCTGAGCATTATTTTTGCTGGACTCAGATTCAGAAGCTGCAAGTTTCTGGAAGGAAAGTGTGCAGGGAAAGTATGCTGATCTATGCCTAGTGCTCTGCCTGCTGCTTTGCTGGGAATGAGGTGAGTAGAGTTGCATCAAGTGTGAGCCTTTCTCCACACCTCTCTAATCTTTAGTGCTGTACATCCTCCAGCATCCTGCTTTTATCCTGCCTACATCCTAGAACCTCTGGTATCTTACACTGAGCCTGGAGACAACCCGAGCACAAGACACCATGCAAGCAATCTGCTTCCTACCATGATGTCCAGACCAAGCCAAAGGCTGCACTCAATTGCTTCCTGTGAGAGAGGCTTCAACACTATTTCCTTCTGTCCAAAACAGCTTGACTGTGTCTCTTGCATGGTGGATTTTGTTTCTGCCAAACAGAGGTTTGTTGAACTGAGAGATGACCCAAGGTGGGTTGGATGTGAACCAGAGCTGCCGTGCATCAGAGGACCAGAACTAGAAGACAAACGAGAAGATTCTACTGTGGTGCTGTGAAGATCTGGGAACCCAAACATCCAACTATAGCCCAGAGATAGAAAAAGGTTCATTCTCCCCATTCCTCCCCAGGGGAGGGTAGAGGTCCTGATGGGGCAGGCTTTTTAGGAATGTACTATTCCCATGCTCCTGTAAGAAATCCCTCACTGTGCTCTGTAAGAAACCCCAATAAACTCACTCGTTCACCCAAACTGGTTTTGGTACAGTCATGCTTTGATCTGAGTCTGTCATGTGTGTCCTACCTAAGATGAATAGACATGTGCTCACCTCTCCCCAGAGAAAATGTATGACAGGACAGTAAGAAGAGCTGATACAGAAGGGGTGAACCTCTGATGAGCTAACCATGTCTTCTGTGACCATGATTGTAAGATTAGAACATGGAAGATCTGGGACTGGGACCCACTAGCTATGCTCAGTGCCTTGGTGCCTTGGCAACAGAAGACAGATGCCTGCCAGGATGCAGGCATTCAATGATCATCAAAAGAAGGAGCACTTACTCCCAGCCAGCACTCTGCAGCAGGTAGGGCATACTTTTTATACCACATAACTGATCGCCATTCTGCCTCTCACATTAGAATCACTAATATTAACCCAGGAGGAGATTGTTACTGCTTTTATGCCAGAAATACGGGGACTATTACAGGTTGGTGAAGGAATGGAAACTGGTTGGAGGGAACTGGATAATAAGCCATTCCTTACTTCCATTCCACATTTAAAGCAAAAACAAGCTATACAGCCCACAGACTGCTAGGTTTGCTCCCAAGTGGGGCTAGTAAGCGCTTTTAGACAACTGGTACACTGATACAGTTGATTCTGAAACAAGGCTCCTAGCATTGCCTTCCCCAAGACCTAGGCTGCCATCTCTCCAGCCATAAAGCCAAGCGTGAGAACACTTGGCAGCCATGTGTCCCTGGAATGCTGCATCACGTTTGAATGTGTAGAGTGATGGGCTGTCAGTGAGGTCATCTCTCCAGCTCTGTGTCCCCAAAAGCAGGAAGAGATTGGATCATTCCTGGCAGCCAGTGCTCAAAGTAAGGTATGAAATGACAAACAGGCACGTGTGCAGTAAAGACTCCCAGGTGAGTTTGCTCTTCATGGTGATGTTCAGGTGAATCCCTTGATAAAAATGTCTTTCCTCCTGCAACCACTTGGGAATTAACACCTTTAAATTAGGGGAGCTCTTTAGAGACAAAGTTAGGGAGGATCTGAGAAGGGGTGCATGTGCCCTATGCTATACTTAAACTGAAGCTCATGAACAAAATAACAGTTCTGCAAAGTCCCATAAAGAGGTGTTTATAATTAACAGAGGACTATCCATTCAGCAATGGTGTGTGTAGGGACCAGGCTTAGAGGATCCCAGAAGCAGAAAAGAGGGAAAGCAGATATGACAGTAATATCTGGTTGACTTGGAGCCCCTTACAAGGAAGTCAAACGTCCCAGGGGGTTCAAGCTATAGTGATTGCTACAGAGCATAATGTTGGAGCTGGAATGAGCACACTCCCAAACACAGACAAAAAGAATCAAACACGGGCTTGAAAATGGCTCAGAATTAGAGTCCATATAAAGTTGGATGCAAGTGGGTATGCATCTGTAATCCTAATGTACCTATGGAATAATAATAATAAAGTGGAATAAGGAAACTTCTAAAGCCTGTGGTCCAACTGGTCTGTTGTTGGCAGCCACAAAATAAGAAAGACCCTGTCAAACAAGGTAGAAGGTGAGGACTGACACTCCAGACTGTCCTCTGGCCTCCACTTATCCACCATATGCACCCTGTCATCACACACACACACACACACACACACACACACACACACTCACATGCATGCACATGCATGCACATGCATGCACATAGACAGTAAATAAGAAAGGAAGGAATGAAAAAGAGGTGAAGGAAGGAAGGGAAGAAGGAAGGAAGGATCAAACAGGATATATGAAGCACTGACCAAAAGTGGTATAGGAGCTTCACTAATAATAAGAAAGACACCCACACATATCAGGGAATTAGGATGCAAGAAAGAAACTGAGGCAGGGACCCAGGGCCATAGACAAAGAAAGACTACAGCTCAAGATGTGACAGAAGTCTCTGGCATAAAGAAACCAATCAATGTTGTTTGACCAGAAACTATTTTTTAAATTTTTTTTAGGATAAAAGACACAAATCTTCAGGGTCAATGAATTTTTACCTATTACATATTCATGCATACATACTCAGATCAATACACAGTGCATTTCTAGGTATAGCACATTATCTCAGAAGGTTTCTTAATTTCTTCACAATCATAAGGAAACTACAATCTTCTATACCATGGGTCTTTTTCACTCCTAACTTTTGGCCTAAAGTGGTGAATTTTAATATGAAGTTCATTTCAATATAAATAAATTACAAAGAAAAATACAGATACATATATACATATATATATATACTCCAAAAGTGTTGTAGTTACCTTCTCAATGCTAGTAAAAAGCACCCAACCAAAAGCAACAGGTAAAAGGAAATATTTTTTATTTTGGTTTAAAATTTTGAGGGGAAGCTTCCTGATGGCAGGGGAAAGCATGGCATGAGCAGAGGTTGGACATTACTTCTGCCACAGCAGATGGAAAACAGCAGCAGGGGAGTGAGCTAAATTCTGGCAAGGGGGAGCTGACTCCAACACCCCTAAAGCCACCCCAACAACACACCTCCTCCAAAAAGGATCCACCTCCCAAATTTCCATCAGCTAGGGACTAAGCACCCAAATCATGTGAGTTTATGGGGAACGCCTGATGCAAACCACGGTTACAGAATTATCTCAGGAGAGATCACACCAATGTTAGTAGAAGTAGAGGAGCTTATTAACCCGGGTTAATCTCGCTCAAAAAGCTCCAGCCCAGAGCTGAGTTTGTATTTTGGTTTTATAGGTTTAGGAATAAGGTGTATCTAGCCAGCAAAGCTATGATTTCCAGAAGCAGACGTGGCATTTGGCAGCTGTGATCATCACAAAGAAATGGGTGCAAGAGGACAATTCAAAACTGAGTACGTGGCAATTGTGCAATTCCAAAAAGTCTCAAAATAACATATAGGACATTTCAAAATATACTTGGCAGTCTGTGTGGTTTACATGAGTTAAAAGAACTTTTCAGAACACAAGCAATTACCCAAAACATGCATATCAATTATTCCTGTAGTTGGGTTGCCTGTCCGTTACCCAGAGCAACACTCTAGCCTAGTAGAAACTATCCTCTCTGCCTTATCTTCATGGACTCCTTTCAGTGAGGTTTTTCTCAGAGACTCCAAGCTGCAGAGCAGGGAGAAGTTCAGCTTCCCCACAGTTAACTCTTTCAGCAGCCTTGCTGGTTTCAGCTCTCTTCCCTCTTACGACTTTTAGTAATTAACCTCTTTTCTGCAATACCACCACAGTCAAAATCAAAATGACGGAAATGGGATCTAGTGCATGAATATATGTGCAAGGACCTGGGTTTATCCTCAGCATGCCAAAAACAAGCAAAATGAAAAAGAAAAGACATTTTTAAATGGTTTACAAAGAGATTGAGTAGTTAATCAGCTGGACTTAACAATCCTATCACATCCATGTGAAGCTATCTAAAACTAGTGAGCCAAACTTCTCTATGGTTCTATCTGAAACTACTGAGCCACAGTTCTCTGTGGTTCTCTCTGTACCTACTGAGCCACACTTCTCTATGGTTCTGTCTGTAGCTACTGAGCCACACTTCTCTGATTCTATCTATAGTTTAGTGAACCACACTTCTCTATGGGTCTTTCAGCCCTCTGATAGGTGGGCCGACAATGCTGGGTTCTCAACCTCTACCATGAAAACTAGGCCTCTAGCAACTTCATCTTAAAATTGGACTCCCGGGGTTTAAACCAAATGTAAGACATATACTCAGGCCATACCAAGCACATCCCTGGGCATAATGGATCACGCTGAAATTCTCAAGATACCTGCCTGTTCAGCCTGCAGCCATCTCAATAATTCTTCTATGCAAAGGAATGAAAAAAATCAACCATAGAAGTTTTATATGCAGAAATATTGACAATAGAAGTGAATTTAATATTTAAACAACAAAGTGTGCTTTCAAATCAACTGGGCAACAGAATAGACTTCAGTGAAACCTGTGACGACTGGCCTGGAAGGACTCCTGCCCCCAGGATCACTGGTGCTTTTATGTCTGTGGGCCTGATCTGGGCTCCTACTTCTACCTCTCTGGCTTCACCCTGCACAAAGCCCACTATGCCTGAGGGCCTCTCCCTCTCCCTCTCTCCCTCCTCTCTCCCTCTCCCTCCCTCTCTCTTTCTCTCTCATATAATGCATATAGTTGGGTGGGATTTTTCAACCCACTCTCCCAATCTTTGGTTTTTCATTGTTGCACTTAACTCACTTACATTTAATGTAGCTTCATGTGTTGGGGCTTTACCCTGACATTTTGTTTTCTCTTGTTTTCCCCTTTCTCCCTTGCCTGCCTGTGGGAACATTTGCTATAATTCTATTTTGTCTTATCTATCATGTTTTACTACATCTCCTTGTGTCATTTTAATGGCTTTTATAAACATTGCATCATATATATGCATCACACTGTCAAGATGCTATTTTCTTACAAATTCTAGTGAAATATAGAAGCCTGACTTCTCTTTACATCCCTCCTTCTCTGATTATGATGGTCATAAATATTTACTCTGCGTTTTCTAGAACCATAACAGGGTTTCAACATCTGCTGCAATTGTCAAATATTTTCAGAAATCTCGAGACAAAGAAAGGCTATTGTTTTTACCATAGTTTTCTGCTTCTTTCTCCTTCATGCTTCCTTACTGATGTTCTAAAATTCCTTCTTTTACCATTTCATTCCTGTTCCTTTAGCCATTGTTCTCAGGATGGGCGTGCTGATGATAGAAAATCTCTGCCTTCTTCTGAGACTGTTTTGGCCTTCCTAACATTCTGGAATGACATCCTCCAGGCATACAGGATACTGTACTCAAAGCTCTTCTCTTTCAGCACTTGAAAAAGATTCCACTTTCTTCTTTTCTTTCTGATTTCTGATGAAAGATAGGCTGTCAATCAAGCTGATTCTCCCCTGTAGGTATTTTCCTTCTTGCTGCTAAGACTTGTTTTAATTTTCAGAATTAATTATGATACCTTTTGATGTGGGTTTCTTTGGGTGTATGTTGTTTTTGAGTCTGTAGTAAAATTTCCTTCCAAATTTAGAAAGCTTTCAAGCACCATGTGAGTATGTTCTTTTCATCACTCTTTTCTTTCTGCTTCCATTCTGAGACGCCAGTGACGTCAATGTTAGATTTGTTGTTGTTATTATATTCCCACAGATCTCTGAGGTTCTAGTTAATTCTTCAGCCTGTTTTCCCTCTGCACTGTCCAGACTGGATCGTTTGTGTTGTTGTAATTGTCAAGTTCCTCTGTCTGCACCACTCTGCAAATGAATCCAACCATGGAGCTTGTGTTTGAATTCACGTCTTTCAGTCCTAACCTTCCAGTTCATTCGTCTCTACGCTTCCTGTTTCCTTGCTAAGACTATCCCTTTGCTGAGCTGTTTTCATTTTTATCCATTTCAAGAAGAGTCATAACTGTTCGTTGAAGGGTTTGATGGCTGCTTTAAAACCTTTGTCAGATAATTCTAACATCTCTTTCATTTGTGCTGGTATCAACCTGACCAATTATCTTTTTTCATTACATTTGAGATCTGCCTAGCTCTCGATAGGATGAATGAAGGATTTGTGGTTGAAATGTATACATTGTCATATTCTGAAATTCTTGGTCTTATATCAACCTTCTACTTTAGATGTCTTTTTTTCTGACATTTTGACAGATTAGGGGAGGGGAAGAGGGATATTGCCTCATTTCACTAGGTAGATCTAGAGGTCCAGGTTTCTCAAGCAGTTTCTGTCCACACGCAAGGTAGGACATTCACTGATATTTCCTGCTTGGATAGCAGTGAGCATTCAAGTTCCCCCTCAATCATCTCTGAACCCACATTTGGTGTTTGGTGATGAAAATCTTGATTCTTGACTCAGTCTCTTTTTCCTTCCCAGAAGGATATGGAAGGATTCCTTGCCACTAGCAGATAAGGATAAGGATGGAAGGCCAGACTCCCAACACAGTCTCCCCAGCTGCTGTGGAAGAAGGGTTAAGTGTACTTACTGTGTGCCGAAGGAAATAGAAGTCCCAGGTTTTGCCCTTCTCTGACATCATCCCAACAGGAACACTGGCATGTCTCATTATAGCCTCGTCACAGGGAAAATGTAGGTTCCACAGCTGCCTTGCTGGTGTGGGTGTAAGTTAGCCACAGTTCTTTAGGTTGTGTTTAGCTTTAGTGGAATAGTTACTGTTAAAGGCTTTCTGTCATGTTAAGTTGCAGCTTTTCTGGTGTTTTGTCTAGAGAAAACAGGTTTTTGTTGAAACATGTTTGTTTGGTCTATGCCTGTTGACCTTCAAGATTGACAGCTTCTCCAACTCTAAGTCTGGAATACCAGAGACAAGAAGAAAACCCAAGGAATGGAACCTTGATTCCACCTCATCATTCCTCGGGTTCTAAGGTCCTGGGTTTGTCTAGAATCTTCTCTTCATTCTTCAAGTCTTCTAATGTTTTATAGGCAGAAAAGTACATACAACTTCATCTTCCCAAGAGCAGATTACAAGCCTTCTTTTTTCCTCCTTCTCAAGTACAGGAATTGGTCTAAGAAGCTCAGCTGGAGCCCACCATATGAAGATAGCTCAGTCCAAGTGCTTACTGAGCAAGTATGAGGACCTGAGTTTGATCCCCAATACTTACATAAAAATGTCAGGTATGGTAGAGTGTGCCTATAATCCCAGTATTGGGAAAGCAGAGGTAGGTAGATCTCTAGGACTCACTGGCCAGCTTGTTTGGCCTAATTAGTAAGCTCCAACAGACCTCATCTCAAAGAGACTTCAACCTTTGGCTCTGAGCATACCCACACACACATTCACATGAACACACACACACATACACAATAAAAAGGGACACTTGGACAACATCAGCATATGTGTCTTGACCTCATCACAAAAGCCTTATCCTTCCCACTAAAAGTCCAGCCCAGCCTCTCCCCAACTCAACTCCCAACCTCACCATTCATCCTCTAAGACCTGGAGCCAGAAGCCTCTCCTCTGTGCCTTAGATTCCTAAGCCACGAATGGAAGAAATACACTTTCCTCAGCAGCTATTAAGATGGTTAAGTGGTGGAGCATATGTGCAACCCTCAACAGTACCTATATAGAGATTAAAGTGTTTACCTTTGCTAATGATCAGGACAGGCAAGTTAATGAACCAATGAGATATCATTTCTCAAACCAGCATATAACCAAGCTGTTGTTGGTAGCAACAATTAGGGGGGAAAAAAACCCTCTCATGCACTGTAGTAGAGATTCTGGATAGTAAAGTCCTTTCAATGAGAATCTGGCCATATCTGCTGGAAAATGTATGTCTGTACAAGCCCATTGATCTAGTGATTTTAATTACAGGAATCTATCTTCCAAAAAAAATAATTACACACGTGCAAAAAAAGGCTGAATGTACAAGGATGCTGATTGCAGCATTGTTCAAAATAGAGAAAAAATAGAAACATCCTAAATGGCCATCAATAGAGAGCCAGCTAAAGAGACCATGTTGTAGTCATTGGATGAAGAAGCTTTGCAGCAATTCAAAGAATAAGGCCGATGTCTGCACATGACCATGAATGTGCCCAAGACCTTCTGAAAAGAAAGCAGATTGAACAGTGATATGCATGGCATGACACTATTTATATTTTTAAACCACAAAACACTATTATACTTTCAGTCTCTCTCTCCCGTCCCCCCTCTCCCCTTCTCCCCTCCCCCTCCCCCTTCTCTCTCTCCTCTCTCCCCCTCCCCCCCTCTCTCTCTGGATGCTGAAAGAATGAATACCAGAAGTGGTAGTTAAGCACCTGAGATGAGGATGGGATTCCAAAGGAAACCTGAACCTAACTGTATAAAGGGATTATAGTGCTGTGATTAAAAATGTAAATGGTACCAGTGTTAATTTTGTAATTTGTTAATTACTGTGGTAACATAGGGTGGTAAGAATTATAGAAAACTGGGTCACAAGTGTGTAGCAACTCTATTCTGTTAACAATTTTTCTATAAATCCAAACTATTGTGAAATAAAAGGGTTATTTAAAGATGTTGAAGATGAGCTGCAGAGAAGGCTTTGTGGCTAAGTGTGCTTCCAGCACATGCATGAAGGGGCCTGAGACTGCAGGAGTTTGAATCTTCAGATCCCACATAAACAGCTGGGTGTGGCCATGCACACCTATGACTCTAGTCCACAGCAGAGAGCAAGGATCATCGGAGTAAGACACTTGCTGGCTCGAAACAAAGCCCAGGTGGAAGAGGGATGGAGCTGGACACCTGATACTTGGCTCCCACCACCTTAGGCAAGTGCTCCCCCACTCCTGCCACAGGTGAGCATATGGTGTGCCACGACACACCACACAGACCTCTCTCTCTCTCTCTCTCTCTCTCTCATACACACACCCAAGAAAAAAATAAAAATGGTGGAGGACTGAAATGCAAAGAAAAGAAAGCACGTGTTACAAAGTATTTATTTATATTGCTGATTACTAATACAAATCAATGAAATAAAATAATATTGTGCTGGAGAATGGCCCCAAGACATAATGACAAGAGAAAAAAGTTGAAATCTCAAACAATGCATGTGGGAAATTCCAATTATGAGTAAAAGATAAAATTCCAATTATGGGTAAAAGAACCCATGAAAATTTCTGGCATAAAAGTGATTGGAAAGAGACATGAAAGTCCATATTAT